>VMBQ01001944.1:35878-145381 GCA_007657795.1 Dreissena rostriformis
ACAGTTACTGTACAGATTTTGTATTTTGTTTATTTATAACTTAAATGATTGATTTGTCAAAGTTTTTTTTTTATGATTCAACTATCATTTCTTTCCTGTACTAATTTTTGAATGGTAGGTTTCATTACTTAACTGTGGACTTATGTCCATAGATACATGATGAACTGTGGCTATGATCTCTTTGATTAAACTACAGGCCTTGGTAGTCAGCGATGTCTGCCTTGGTCATTTCTGACTGTCCCCCCCCCGTCTGTCTGAAAACTTTAACATTGGAAATAACTTTTGCAATATAGAAGATAGCAACTTGATGTTTGGCATGCATGTGTATCTCATGGAGCTGCACATTTTGAGTGCTGAAAGGTCAACGTCATCCTTCAAGGTCAAAAAACAAAATCCAAGGGAAGTAATAAGCTTTTAAGGGAGATGATTTCTATACCTGCCAAATGATAAATAGAAATTGTATTTCAAAGCGGCGCAGTAGGGGGCATTGTATTTCTGACGAACACATCTCTTGTTTTATTTAGTGTTTTGTTTTAAGTCCGGAATTGTTGATTTATTTTGTTGTATTAAATCATGACCTAAAAGAACCTGCCAAAACCAATGTTATTGCACTTTTATTGTTCTACTTATCACTGCTTCACATAAAATTAATATGGTTAATATTTCATGATATTTGTGTTGAATGAGTGAAGAATGACAACTGAAAGATGATCATTCCATTGCTGGTTGAGTGAAAAAGATACACATTTATTACATCTTTTTCAAGTAGGGCACTTGTCTGTTTGTAATTGTTATCCCGTAAGATGAGCTCTGCTTTGTCAGGAAAAGTTTTGTATTTTTAACAAACACCATTATTCTACTGAAATACTTGTAAATCTAACCAAAATTTTGGAAAAAAGTAAGAGTTTATACCTAACATGCATAATTGAGCCTTGTTCTGGAAAAACTGGGCTTAATGCATGTGTGTAAAGTGTCGTCCAATATTAGCTTGTGCAGTCTGCACAGGTTAATCAGGGACAACACTTTCCGCCTAAACTGGATTTTTGTTTAGAAAAGACTTCCATTAAACGAAAAATTCCATAAAAGCGGAAAGTGTCCTCTCTTATCATAGGCAAATCCGTGACGACACTTTACGCACGTGCATTTAAGTCTATTCCAAGAACGAGGCTTAATTAATGCACTCTTATATTTCAGTAAAGGGTGTCATCATCTGAAACATATCAATATATCGTGGTGCCATGAGGTCACCAATGACGGACTAGAGGCGCTGGCGCAAGGTTGTCTGAAACTGGAGGACTTCATCTGCAAGGGGTGCAGTCAGGTCAGTCAGTCAGCATTGCTAGCTGAAGATGGCATATCTACATATTTTCATATCCAACAACTTGAATATAGGAACATTTACATATCCAAATACTTGAATGAAGGGACATTCTGACACATATCAAAAAACTTGAATAAAGGAACTTTTACATATCCAAATACTTGAATAAAGGAACATTCACATATCCAAAATCTTGAATAAAGGAACATTCCCATTTCCAAAACCTTGAATAATGGAATATTCACTTATCCAAATACTTATATGATGGGACATTCACATATCCAAAAACTTGAATAAAGGAACATTCACATATCCAAAAACTTTAATGAAGGGAAATTCNTTCTGTAAATTGTGCATGTTAAAAAATGTGTATTTAACAAAGTTTCTATACAATTAACATAAACATGAAATGATTAGCGAGTTTGGCCATGATAGATTCAAGCTATAATGTAAAACAAAAATGGTAACTTTGTACTAAAAAACTCACCATGTGGCAATTCAAAAACAAATTAAACCATTATGCTGCAAATGCATGATTTCTCTGATAATTTCATCGTACGTTACTGGCCATGATTGTTTCATGAAGGAGGACACTGTAGAGTCGTCCAATAGTTTTGGGTAGAATAACAAAGCCAACAAACTGCTTCAAAACCATTCAAATTATCAACAATAGTGACACAACTGCGGTTATTCACACATCACTGATTGCTTAGTGCCTATACTGCCCTGGGGATGTGAAAATGTGCATTATGTTTACTCTAAGGGGGTAATGGGGATTGTTAAAGAGACAGTAAAATAAAATAAAAAAATGGAACAAATTCCAGTAATTTGAACTAGTCTTTTCAAACCTAATTGGTCTCGGATGGGCGGATTGGATTATTAAATGATCCATGGAAATTTCATCCAATAAATTAGAATAATTTTGTACAGAATTCAAAACCTAACAAAAAAAATTGTTAACCATAATTACTCTATGTTTTTGGACACTCTTATGTTTTCGGACACCCCTTTTTTAGCAAAAATAATTAATTTTCGTGACTCTTTATTTTCGGACATACAGGCTTTTGTCCATAATTAATGACTCTAAGTTTTCGGACAGTATATTTTACAGCGCTATTTTACCAAATTTCGGACCTGTTTTCGTTACCTGTTGACACTTCGATCATTCGGTTTTACAACCGGCTTAACGTAATAAAACCTGGCAGATGCATGCCTGAGGGTAATGGACCATAACATTTACGTTATTGGGTAAATAACCTTGTAAACCAGTATTAAACAATGGTTTCGCCCGAAAGCCCCTTCTCAGTTAGATAACTGTGACAAATACTAAACGCTCCAAAGTGTGACGCACCCTATTGCAAGTTTTAAGAACAATGGAAGGTGTTAGACAACAACTATCGGAAATGAACAAACAAAGAATTCATAGTTTGCAGTTTTTTATTGCATTTATTACAGGTTCATAATAGAGAGTATCGGTACATCACATGCTCTTCATTGAACTCGTTGGTCGAAGTTAAACCTTGTATTAACTTTCTGTATAATAAATTAAGCATTTGAAATTATTTCAAATGCAGTGCAAACATTGTAAATGTAATTTTTACTGTACGGTGTGGTATTTACAAGCACGTGCTATTACTGGTAGTTGTTGATACAATCACCGCTATTTTCGGACAATTCAATTTTTCAACTCTAAATTTTCAGACACCTGTATTTTGTGAATATCTTTCGTATCTAAGTTTTCGGACACGAACAAAATTAATAGTTTTTAAGTGTCCGAAAACATAGAGTTATTAGGGTAATTGCACTTCAACAGCATGTTCGGAATGTTCCGTAATGCCATGTTCTACAATCCATTCTTTTATTTCGTTTTTGTCTTCTCAAACATTTGATTAAGTAAATGAATAAACAATTAATATATTTATTGTGACTATTGTTTCTCATAAATGCATGATTGCCAGTCCCAGGAGGTTCTGCCGAGTATTAATGGAACAGAAATACAAAAAATGTAAATTGGTCTAGTGGTAACTCTCAGATGTCATCAAATTATGTTCTGGTATGGTAAAATAACCATGGCTGTGGGAAAAGACTATGCACTATTGACTGCTTTACAACTTTGATTTATTATTTTGCACTGACACATCCCCACCATTTATTGAGTGTCATTCTAGGAAAACTCGGCTTAATGCATGTGCGTAAAGTGTCTTTCCAGATCAGAAACTGTAGTCAACAAAGGCTAATCAGGGCAACACTTGGCGTCTGCACTTTTTTTTATAAGAAGAGACCTCCTTCAAATAAAAAATCTATACTAGAAAGTGTTGTCTCTGATTGGCCTGTGCAGACGAGGCTCTATTAACCCTTTGCATGCTGGGACATTTGTTGTCTGCTAAAATGTCATCTGCTGAATTTCTAAATTTAGCATTTTCTTCGATTTTTTTTCTTAGGCCACTTTCAGAATAGCAAACAGTTTGGATCCTGATGAGACGCCACGTTCTGTGGCGTCTCATCTGGATCCAAACTGTTTGCAAAGGCCTTCAAAATCCGGTTCCAGCGCTCAAAGGGTTAATAATCTGTGTTGTTGTATCTCACATGTGCCAAATTTCACAAAATCTTTTATTTTACGTACTGGTACCAAATTTGGATAAGATATTTTATTTGAGGAAATATCTTGTGCTACATGGGAAAACTGGGCTTAATGAATGTGCGTAAGTGTCGTCCCAGATTAGCCAGTGCAGTCCTGACCGGCTTATCAGGGATGGCACTTTCCAACTAAACTGGATTGTCTTTTAGAAGAGACTTCCTTTAAACGAAAACTGCCATAAGAGCGGAAAGTGTCGTCTTTTATTAGGCTGTGCAGACTGCATAGGCTAATCTGGGATAACACTTTACGCACATTTGTTAAGCCCATTTTTCCCAGAATGAGGCTCATTTTAACTCTTAATATGCAAAGCATGCTCCTGCCATTATTTTTTCATGTCTTGATGAGCAGTTATTAAATATAAGTGATAAGGCAAATAGGTTTTAATTCTGAAATATTTTTTTTAGTTAGGCAAATAAATGAAATGGGCCTGTTGCATTCCCTCTGCCCAGTTGCACATGTACATTTGTACATCGCTTCAAAGACTTTATGCCTTTGCATGCTGGGAAATTTTGTTGTCTGCTAAAATGTCGTCTGCTGAATTTCTAAAATCATCATTTTCTTCACTTTTTTCAAAGAATACTATCCGAATAGCAAACAGTTTGGATCCTGATGAGACGCCATGTTTTGTGGGGTCTCATCTGGATCCAAACTGTTTGCAAAGGCCTTTAAAAGCGCTGGAACCAAGTTCGAAAGGCCTTTGCCAACAGTATGGATCCTGATGAGACGCCACAGAACGTGGCGTCTCATCAGGATCCAAACTGTTTGCTATTCTGATAGTATTCTTTGAAAATAATTGAAGAAAATGCTAATTTTAGAAATTCAGCAGACAACATTTTAGCAGACGACAAATTTCCCAGCATGCAAAGGGTTAAGATTAAAAATGTGCTTCATCATTATTCATAATGATTAATGGATTGAATCACATGAGGGCAGTAAAGTTTTGTTAGCATTCTGTCTCATTGTGACAGTTAATCATTTCACATCAAGATATGTTGCAGTCGAACATCATTTCGTGCAAAGATGCCCTAGACATATCGTGTCATATCGTGTCATATCGTGTCCTGATTTATTTGATTATGGTGATAATGTTAAGGTTCTCGTATAAACCAATATTGAATTACCACTGCCTTGATTGACTTGGCTAGTGGCAGAGATGCTGTATATGGGGACTTTGGTAACGTTGGTAACCAGTGCATGGATACCAAATATTTTTGTCCGGGTTACCATGGATACCAAATATTTAGGCTTTCGATGGGTCATTTGTAGAATAAGAATTTATGACACTCATAAAATAACCTTTTGACAATTAAATGTTATTCAAACAAATGTATGCTCCTATATTAATTTAAAACTAATGTCCTATATTAATTTAAAACTAATGTACATGTTTTCCAATCAAAATTGAAAGTTTTTATGATAAGTGGTCAGGAGTTTCGTTTTTTTTAACAACAACTTTGCTTATAATTGCCTCCTTAATTCATTAAAAAATAGTTTTCCCTATTTCTGTAAATACCTTTTCAAACATACACATGCTATGGAACTCCACTTTGCTTTCAGATAACTGATGTCGGAGTGGGACATATAGCTGTACATTGTAAGAACATCAGACGGATAAACCTGCACTCTTGTCAGGTTGGTAGTGGTACAAGTTTTTTTGTTTTTTTTGCATAATTTTATTTTCTCTATATAACATTACATACATTCATACAAGTAGGTACACGTTAAAAACAGGGGCATTACTCTGAGAACGCTCAAAGCAGGGTTACATGAATAGCCTTTTCTGTTGGGCATGTTTATTGGATGGAAATATTTAAAGCTGAGAATAAATGCTCCAGATAGTATTCAATATGTTATACTTCCAAATAGGACATAAAAGCTGAAACATTGGCCAAAACGGATATAACAGACAGTTTTTAACCAGGTTTTCCGAAGGAAAAAACTGGTTATTAGATTGGCGAATGCCGGCAGGCTGGCTGGGGGGCGGGCGGAACAAGCTTGTGTCCGCTCTCTATTTCAATTTTTTTTCATCTGATCTTCACCAAACTTGGTCAGAAGTTGTATCTAGATGATGTCTAGGTCATGTTTGAATATGGGTCATGCCGGGTGAAAAACTAAGTCATGGGGTCACTTAGTGTGTTTTTGAAATTGAAAACCTGGTTTTGTGACAATTTTGTCCCTTGTTTAGTTTGTGCCACCTTCTGTTGAATTGAAATTTTCATTCAAGTTCATGAAACTTATGGAGTGTACATATGTATCTCTCGCCATAATCCAATATACCCCATACTCATATAATATAATATGCAATGGCATAAGTCTGTCTAGTACAGTGCCAAAGTAGAAGTCACAGATATCGTCTGCATGCTTAATTAAGATGTGTAACACTTTAGATGTAACACATCCTCCAGCTTCAACATTTCTTTGTATTTTATTTTTCTCATAATCAGAACCATCATCTGTAATATAAGCTTTTGATAGCTTTCCATGATCTCATTTGTTTTTCTTTTTTTCCAATTTTCCATCTCAACCCTGTGGGCTGAACACCACTCTAATNCAAGGGGTCACTTAGTGCATTTCAAGGATTTAGCATGGTGTCCCCTCAATAAATTGAAGTAGTTTTCATCCGATCTTCACCAAATATGGTAAGAAGTTGTGCCCAAACGATATTTAGGTCAAGTTTAAATATGGGTCATGCGGGGTCAAAAACTAGGTCTTGAGGTCACTTAGTGCATTTCAAGCATTTATCATGGTGTCCGCTCTCTAATAGAAGTAGTTTTCATCCGATCTTCACCAAATTTGGTCAGAAGTTGTATCTAGACAATATCTTGGTCAAGTTCGAATATGGGTCATGCCGAGTCAAAAACTAGGTCACGGGGTCACTTAGTGCATTTCAAGGATTTTGCATGGTGTCCTCTCTCTTATTGAAGTAGTTTTCATTCGATCTTCACCAAATTTGGTCAGAAATTGTGTCTAAATGATATCTGGGTCAAGTTTAAATGTGGGCCATGTCGGGTCAAAAACTAGGTCACGAGGACACTTCATGCATTTCAAGCATTTAGCATGGTGTCCAAAACCTTCAAACGGGCGTATCTTGTGACAGTTTGGCACTCTTGTTTTTTTTTAGTTTGGCAAATAAATGAAATGGGCCTGTTGCATTCCCTCTGCCCAGTTGCACATGTACATTTGTACATCGCTTCAAAGACGTTATGTACACAAATTGAAACACTATTCATTTGCAGTGGATAATACTAGATGAATGTACTATCTTAACCCTTTCAGCACTGGAACCGAATTTGAAAGGCCTTTGCAAACAGTATAGATCCTGATGAGACGCCACAGAACGTGGCTTCTCATCAGGATTCAAACTGTTTGCTATTCTGATAGTATTCTTTGAAAATAATTGAAGAAAATGCTAATTTTAGAAATTCAGCAGACGACATTTTAGCAGACGACAAATTTCCCAGCATGCAAAGGGTTAAGATTAAAAATGTGCTTCATCATTATTCATAATGATTAATGGATTGAATCACATGAGGGCAGTAAAGTTTTGTTAGCATTCTGTCTCATTGTGACAGTTAATCATTTCCCATCAAGATAGGTTGCAGTCGAACATCATTTCGTGCAACAATGCCCTAGACATATCGTGTCATATCGTGTCATATCGTGTCCTGATTTATTTGATTATGGTGATAATGTTAAGGTTCTCGTATAAACCAATATTGAATTACCACTGCCTTGATTGACTTGGCTAGTGGCAGAGATGCTGTATATGGGGACTTTGGTAACGTTGGTAACCAGTGCATGGATACCAAATATTTTTGTCCGGGTTACCATGGATACCAAATATTTAGGCTTTCGATGGGTCATTTGTAGAATAAGAATTTATGACACTCATAAAATAACATTTTGTCAATTAAATTTCATTCAAACAAATTTATGCTCCTTTATTAATTTTAAAACTAATATACAAGTTTTCCAATCAAAATTGAATGTTTTTATGATAAGTGGTCAGGAGTTTCTTTTTTTTTTAACAACAACTTTGCTTATAATTGCTTCCTGAATTTATTATATTTTATTTTTCCTATTTCTGTAAATATCTTTTGAAACATACACATGCTATGGAACTCCACTTTGCTTTCAGATAACTGATGTGGGAGTGGGACATATAGCTGTACATTGTAAGAATATCCGGCGAATAAACCTGCATTCTTGTCAGGTAGGTACAAGTTCAATCCTTTCCCGATCAGAAGGGTAGTGAAAATGGCTATATGCAAACAGAATAAAACCAGAACAGCCTGCGAGTAACTCGCAGTCTGTTCAGGTGTTATGCTGTTTGCTGCTCATCAGTACCTTAGAGTTGGAAATCAAGCCATTAAAACTTGTAATTTGTATGAAACATCTAAAATTATATTTGATTTGCAGGGACTGCAAACTGGTCAAAGTGCGTTTCTGAGTGGTAACGGGTTTAAGAAAGGGGCTTAACTCTGAGAATGCAAAAAGCAGAGTTCTATGGATAGCCTTTTCTGTTGAGCATGTTTATTGGATGGAAATATTTAAAGCTGATAATAAAAACTCCTGATAGTATTCAATTTGTTGGACTTCCAAATAGGACATAAAAGCTGAAACCTTGACCCAACGGATAAAACAGACAGTGTTTTAGTTTGTACCACCGTCTGGTGCATTGAAATGTACATCCAATTTCAAGACAATTAACGGAGTGAACATGCATCTCTCGCCATAAATCAATTTACCCCATACTCATATAATATAATATATGATGGCATTAGTCTGTCTGATACAGTGCAAAAGTAGAAGTCACAGATATCGTCTGCATGCTTAATTAACATGTGTCACACATTTGATGTAACACATCCTCGCGTTTGAACATTGCTATCTAGTATATTTTTCTCATAATCGGAACCATCATCTGTAATATAAGCTTTTGATAGCTTTCAATGATCTCATATGTTGTTCTTTTTTTTTCAATTTTCCATCTCAACCCTTGTGGGTAACATACCACTTTAATGTATTATTTGAGCATGTTAATCGTATAGACTATCAAAAGTTGTGGCTATAATTACTTTATTGAGAGACTCTTATTTCTTTTTCCCAATTTTCCATCTCAACACCACTCTAATGTTTTATTTGTTTATGTAAATCATTAAGACTCTTCAAAAGTTGTGGCTATAATTACATATGGGCTAGCTCTGTGAAAAAGGGGTCAAATGAACGTGCGTAAAGTGTCGTCCCAGATAAGCTTGTGCAGTCCGCACAGGCTAATCAGGAACAACACTTTACGCCTAAACTAGATTTTGCTAAGAAGAGACTTTCTTTAAAGGAAAAACATCATAAAAGCGGAAAGTGTCATCCCTGATTAGCCTGTGCGGACTGCACAGACTAATCTGGGACAACACTTAACGCACATGCATTAAACCCCTTTTTCACAGAGCGAGGTATGTAGGACACTTTTATTGATCGCATATATATTTTAAGATGGTATTGGCACTAGAGCAAAATGTGTGTCCTAATAGTTTATATGAATAAATAATGATGTCTATATTGAAGTTACAATGNTGATAGCTTTCCATGATCTCATTTGTTTTTCTTTTTTTTTCCAATTTTCCATCTCAACCCTGTGGGCTACACACCACTCTAATGTATTATTTTTGCATGTAAATGGTAAAGGCTCTATCAAAAGTCGTAGCTTTAATTGCATATGAGCCTCGCTCTGTGAAAAAGGTGTTTTACGCATGTGCGTAAAGTGTCGTCCCAGATTAGCTTGTGCAGTCCGCACAGGCTAATCAGGAACAACACTTTATGCCTAAACTAGATTTTGCTAAGAAGAGACTTTCTTAAAAGGAAAAACATTATAAAAGCGGAAAGTGTCATCCCTGATTAGCCTGTGCGGACTGCACAGGCTAATCTGGGACGACACTTAACGCACATGCATTAAACCTTTTTTTCACAGAGCGAGGTATGTAAGACACTTTTATTGATTGCATATATATATTATAAGATGGCTATTGGCACTAGAGCAAATTGTGTGTCCTAATAGTTTATATGAATAAATAATGATGTCTTTATTGAAGTTACAATGTTGACTCTAATGATTACTGCTGTCTGGTGCTATTGGTTTGCTATACGCAAAGTGCCTTAAGGAGGTACGAAGCAGTTTTGTGGCTTCACTTCACTAATGTTACACTTATTTCAGAACATTGCTGATGTGATGCATTTCAAAATATCACCAATGTGACACATATTTCAGTACATCACTGATGTGGTACATATTTTAGTACATCACCAATGTGGTACATATTTCAGAAGGTCACCTGTGACACATATTTCAGAACATCACTGATATGATACATATTTCATTACATCATCAATCTGACACTTATTTCAGTACATCATCAGCGTGACACATATTTCAGTACATCCTCAATGTGACACATATTTCAGTACATCATCAATGTGACACATATTACAGTACATCTTCAATGTGACACATATTTCAGTACATCATCAATATGACACATATTTTATTACATCACCAATGTGACACATATTTCATTACATCATCAATGTGACACATATTTCAGTACATCACCAATGTGACACATATTTCATTACATCATCAATGTGACACATATTTCAGTACATCACCAATATGACACATATTTTAGTACATCACCAGTAAGACACATATTTCATTACATCATCAATGTGACACATATTTCATTACATCATCAATATGACACATATTTTAGTACATCACCAGTAAGACACATATTTCATTACATCATCAATGTGACACATATTTCATTACAAGACCATTGTGACACATATGTCAGTACATCACAAATATGACACATATTTCAGTAAATCACCCATGTGACACATATTTCAGTCAATCACCCATGTGACACATATTTCAGGAAATCACCAATGTGACACATATTTCAGTAAATCACCCATGTGACACATATTTCAGTAAATCACCCATGTGACACATATTTCAGTACAAAACTAATGTGACACACATTTCAGTACATAACTAATGTGACACACATTTCAGTAAATCACCCATGTGACACATATTACAGTTAATCACCCATGTGACACATATTACAGTAAATCACCCATGTGACACATATTTCATTACAATCTCAATATGACACATATTTCATTTCAATACCAATGTGACAACTATTTCATTACATCACCAATTTGACACATATTTTAGTACATCACCGATGTGTTACATTTTTCTGTACATCACCAATGTGGTACATATTTCAGTACATCACTGTTGTGACACTTATTTCAGTACATCAACCATGTGACACATATTTCAGAACATCACCAATGTGACACTTATTCCGATGTGACACTTATTTCAGTACATCATCCATGTGACACATATTTCAGAACATCCCAAGTGACACTTATTTCAGTAAATCATCAATATGACACATATTTCAGAACATCATCAATGTGACACTTATTTCAGTACATCACTGTTGTGGTACATATTTCAGTACATCACCAATGTGACACATATTTTAGAACATCACCGATGTGACACTTATTTCAGTGCAACACCAATGTGATGCATATTTCAGAACATCACCAATGTGACACTTATTTCAGTACATCACCGTTGCGGTACATATTTCAGTACATCACCAATGTGATACATATTTCATAACATCACCGTTGTGGTACATATTTCAGTACATCACCAATGTGATACATATTTCATAACATCACCGTTGTGGTACATATTTCAGTACATCACCAATGTGATACATATTTCATAACATCACCGTTGTGGTACATATTTCAGTACATCACCAATGTGATACATATTTCATAACATCACCGTTGTGGTACATATTTCAGTACATCACCAATGTGATACATATTTCATAACATCACCGTTGTGGTACATATTTCAGTACATCACCAATGTGATACATATTTCATAACATCACCGTTGTGGTACATATTTCAGTACATCACCAATGTGATACATATTTCATAACATCACCGTTGTGGTACATATTTCAGTACATCACCAATGTGATACATATTTCATAACATCACCATTGTGGTTCATATTTCAGTACATCACCAATGTGATACATATTTCATAACATCACCATTGTGGTTCATATTTCAGTACATCACCAATGTGATACATATTTCATAACATCACCATTGTGGTTCATATTTCAGAACATCACGGATGATGGTTTGAAGCTGGTCGGGGAGCACTGTCACGACCTTGCGTTCCTATGCGTATCCAGCTGTCAGCGGCTCACAGATCAATCCCTCGTTTCCATCGCCAATGGATGCCCTGCCTTAAAGTAACCTTCTTTAAGGGTTGTTCTTGTTAATTACAAATCAACCCATTCGAGCCTCGTTCTGGAAAAACTGGACTTAATGCATGTGCGTAAAGTATTGTACCAGATTAGCCTGTGCAGTCCCCTAAGGCTAATTAGGGTCGAAACTTTCCGCCTAAACTGGATTTTGGCTATGAAGAGTCTTCCTTTAAACGACAAAAAAATGCCATACAAGCGAAAAGTGTCGCCCCTGATTAGCCTGTGTAGACAGCACATGCTAATCTGGGATGACATTTTACACACATGCATTAAGCCCAGTTTTCCGAGAACGTGGCTTATTTGCTTCTTTTCAATCAAGCATTGAGTTGACAAATGTGATAGGTATAACGGAGAGTGTGTGTTGTCATGGGGTCCAGTAATAACAACCAGTGTTGGAGAATAGTAACACCCTTGCAGACATGGCAGCTAGAAAGAATAATTTTGTGTTTTCCTTAACCAATTATCTTTTCTAAGCCCTGCCTTGGTATTGCAAAAGAGTTTTGTAGTGTCATTTTACTATTTCTAAAAATAACTCAATAACTTAAGACTGAATTGAGCAACTTTTTGTCATGAAACAAATTTACAAGATTCTGCTTAAATTGAAATCCCTGTGTTCCCTTCTCACATTGCAACTGTAACATGTAACAAACAGAGTAAAGCAATGCAAAAAGCACTTTTACATTTTTTTCAGGTATTACTTGGAAAGTATTTATGTAATTGAAAACAAACAAATGTTAGTGCATCTAAATTGTCATTTATTGAATAACCATGAAATTTCATGCCTACAAATATTAATGGGTTTTCACCATTTTATAGACTGTATGTATGTGTATTTATTTTGGAAGACAAAGCAATTTATACCTGATGGATCCTCTTGCAGAACTCTGGAGGTCGCTAATTGTTCACACTTGACCGACAATGGATTCCAGGCGCTAGCAAAAGTAAGTGGCCATAAACTGTTCTCTTCGTTATTTGTAATTTTCTGTAATTTTAATTACATGTATTTTGAATCATAAGTATGGAATAATTGAAGCCCAGTTTTCCCAGAACGCAACTCAGTTGTGTGTGTTGCAGAATTGCCACACCCTGGAGAGGATGGACCTGGAGGAATGTCTGCAGATCACAGACTCCACCCTCAACTACCTGGCCAGCTACTGTCATCACCTCACTGTGCTGGTAGGGAAGCCTAAACTGTGTATCAGTCATGTGTGTAATCTGTGTAGTACAATTATCACTAAACTAAGTATTATAAATATGACTAAACTATGTACTAAAAGTATCACGGACTCCACCCTCAACTACCTGGCCAGTTACTGTCATCACCTCACTGTGCTGGTAGGGAACACTCAACTGTGTATCAGTTGTGTCACTAAACTGTTTACAATTCATATTTGTTATCTATGTTTCATTTGTTTCACTAAACTGTGTATCAGTGGTTCACTAAACTTTGTGTCAGTGGTTTCACTAATCTGTGTATCTGTGGTTTCACTTAATTTTGTATCAGTCATATGCAATATATGTATCAGTGGTGTCACTAAACTGTGTGTCAGCGGTTTTACTAAACTGTGTTGTAGAAATGCAGCTAAAGTATGTATTAAAAGTATCATTAAACTTAGTATTACAACTATCACTAACTTTGTATTAAAAGTATCACTAAACTAAGTTTAAGGCACATCACTAAATAAATAACAATAAACTATATATTGAAAGTATCACTTAAATAAGTATCAGGAGTATCACTAAACTGTGTATTAAAAGTATCACTAAACTAAGAAGTGGAAGTTTCACTTATTTTTGTATTAAAATATCACTAAACTATGTATTAATAGTATTATTTAACTATGTAATAAAAGTATCACTGGACTAAATATTAGAAGTATCATTAAACTGTGTATTAAAAGTATCACTAAAATGAGTGGTGGAGGTATCATTTAACTATGTCATAAAAGTATCACTTAACTAAGTATTAGAAGTATCATTAAACTGTGTTTATTAAAAGTATCACTTAAATAAGTGGCAATATCACTTAATTAAGTATTAAAAGTATCACTAATTAAGTATAAGAAGTATCACTAAAATATGAATTAAAAGTATCACTAAACTAAGAAGTGGTAGTATCACTTAGCTAAGTATTTAAAGTTTCACTAACTAAGTATAAGAAGTATCACTAAAATATGTATTAAAAGTATCACTAAACTAAGTAGTGGTAGTATTACTTAACTAAGTATTTAAAGTTTCACTAACTAAGTATAAGAAGTATCACTAAAATATGTATTAAAAGTATCACTAACTAAGTATAAGAAGTATCAGTAAAATATGTATAAAAAGTACCACTAATCTTAGTAGTGGAAGTATCTTTAACTGTGTATTACAAGTAATGCTAAACTATGTTTTAGAAGTATCACTAAACTATGTGTTAAAAAATCACTAAACTATGTTTTTTAAAGATCACTTAACTATAAATCATCAGTATATCTGTTTAGTGAGAGTAAAACAGTGATGTTCTGTTCTTGCCAGTAATTGTAAATGTCTCACTGTTTTTGTTAGGTGGCTCACTTGGGCAGCGCTCGACTAATTGCAAATCGCATTTATAAGGATATGCACATATTCCTCCTGATTATTGACTTAAGTATGTTCCTGATACTAAGCCCTGCTATTTTCCAGAGTTTTTCCCACTGTGAGTTGATAACAGACGAGGGTATACGTCATCTGGGCTCCAGCGTGTGTGCCACAGAGCAGCTACAGGTGCTTGAACTCGACAACTGCCCGCTGATCACGGACGCCTCCCTGGAGCATCTCATGGGCTGCCAGTCGCTGGAGCGTATAGAACTGTACGACTGTCAGCTGATCACTCGACAGGGCATCCGTAGACTCAAAGTGAGTTTTAATTGTTCTTGTGGGGATACTTGTGTTGTAAATTACATGGGTTATTACTGACTGCAAATGGTGTGATGCTGCATGAGTAATGTTATGTCATTAATTAATATGAATTATTATTGGTTATTTTTGTGACATTAATGTGTGATGTTCACTTGGATATAATTAATTTGCTGACTGGATATAAATCAGAAAAAAATATTAGGTCACTACTTATTGATTTGGTTTAGTCAATGTGAAAAGGAGAATTCTGCTTTGTTTTAAGATAAAAGAACCCCGTACCTTTCTCATATAAAATTATGGCTGTGTCAAGATTTTGGAAATCATAGTGCCACTATTTGAAATCTTTTCAGTTCAGTTATGTGTGTGTGTAATTCAGAGCTTATTTACAGGTCATCGCTGAGTCTTCACGACTACATTCAGTTCAGTTGTACATAAACTTGTTGAATATGCAAATTTGCATTGATCATATCGTAAGTATTTCTAAACTCTTGTTTTCAGAACAGACTCCCAAACATACGAGTGCACGCGTACTTTGCGCCCGTGACTCCCCCAGCCAGCGTAGGTGGAGGCCGACAGAGGTACTGCAAGTGCTGCGTGATACTCTGACAACAGACTGACCCTTCTCCTGATCTGTGATTTTGTTCTGTACAGAAACTAGTGCCGGCTATGAGAGACGGCGATGAGACTTTTAATTAAGATTTTTGTACAGTTTCTGTGCTCTGCATTGACTAACGTTAGTGCTGTCTGATATGATGTCTTGTGTATATTTTGTGATTTCGCCTCAAAATTGAGAAACAGTAAGAGATGTTTTATTGTTCTAGCATTGATAGAATTCTTCGTCTCCGCCATTTGTACACAAGATCTTTCTTATCTTAATGCTGCAAGCAGGTTGGGGGTTGAGCTTGCAACTATTGTATGGTTTGGTCCCTTGGTCGCTTTGGCGTAGTGGATATGGTGTCCGCCTAGCAACTGGGAGGTCACGGGTTCAATCCCCGCTATGGGAGCGTTCTTAAGATCTCTTCCAAAGACACCAAGAAATGGTTCTTCCCAGGAAGCGGACTCGAGAGCTTTTTAATAAGCCAAAGGCTTTCGATTCAATCGAGCTAATATAAATTGGTTTAAAACTATTGTCTCGTTTAAGCGGATAAAACAGTTTTCGGCTCAACCCTTTATTTTTTTCCACACAGCTAAGTGATTTATGTTGATCAGTTTCAGCCTTATTCATAAAATAGCCAGTATTTAGTCCACATGTATTGGGATGAATTAAATAGACTCCATCAATTTACTATTTACAATGTGCTGAGCATAATATTATGCAAAAGTTCCTTGTTAATTTGTGGAAAAAAAATGATGCTTTATTCTTTTTTTCCTTACATTTGTGAATGTTAGTATTTTTCGAATTAGTATTGTAATGACTTGAAAAGTAATTATGTATTCGTGGTATTTATAAACTGTAGATCCCAGGCTTGAGTTTGTATATTGCAGATTTTATAACCATCGTTGTATGTTTTTTTCTCAGATTGTTTGAACTTTGCAATTAAATAACTCATGGGACCTTATAATCATGCATCAAATGCAAAATTGTTGATGACTTTGTATGTAGTCGATTCACTGTCATTTACTTTTTTTATATAAAAAATCATTCTCTCTGTTCTCAAACACACAAGAATTATTGCAGACAACTTGACTGTAACATTCTGTCAGCTAAATCTTAATCATGATTGAAAACATAACCAATGGTCTTTAACCCTTTGCATGCTGGGTAATTTGATGTCTGCTAAAATGTCATCTGCTGAATTTCTAAAATTAGCATTTTCTTCAATTTTTNTTAACTCTTGTTTTCAGAACAGACTCCCAAACATACGAGTGCACGCGTACTTTGCGCCCGTGACTCCCCCAGCCAGCGTAGGTGGAGGCCGACAGAGGTACTGCAAGTGCTGCGTGATACTCTGACAACAGACTGACCCTTCTCCTGATCTGTGATTTTGTTCTGTACAGAAACTAGTGCCGGCTATGAGAGACGGCGATGAGACTTTTAATTAAGATTTTTGTACAGTTTCTGTGCTCTGCATTGACTAACGTTAGTGCTGTCTGATATGATGTCTTGTGTATATTTCGTGATTTCGCCTCAAAATTGAGAAACAGTAAGAGATGTTTTATTGTTCTAGCATTGATAGAATTCTTCGTCTCCGCCATTTGTACACAAGATCTTTCTTATCTTAATGCTGCAAGCAGGTTGGGGGTTGAGCTTTCAACTATTGTATGGTTTGGTCCCTTGGTCCCTTTGGCGTAGTGGATATGGTGTCCACCTAGCAACTGGGAGGTCACGGGTTCAATCCCCGCTATGGGAGCGTACTTAAGATCTCTTCCAAAGACACCAAGAAATGGTTCTTCCCAGGAAGCGGACTCGAGAGCTTTTTAATAAGCCATAGGCTTTCGATGCTATCGAGCTAATATGAATTGGTTTAAAACTATTGTCTCGTTTAAGCGGATAAAACAGTTTTCGGCTCAACCCTTTATTTTTTTCCACCCAGCTTAGTGATTTATGTTGATCAGTTTCAGCCTCATTCATAAAATAGCCAGTATTTAGTCCACATGTATTGGGATGAATTAAATAGACTCCATCAATTTACTAATTACAATGTGCTGAGCATAATATTATGCAAAAGTTCCTTGTTAATTTGTGGAAAAAAATGATGCTTTATTCTTTTTTTCCTTACATTTGTGAATGTTAGTATTTTTCAAATTAGTATTGTAATGACTTGAAAAGTAATTATGTATTCGTGGTATTTATAAACTGTAGATCCCAGTCTTGAGTTTGTATATTGCAGATTTTATAACCATCGTTGTATGTTTTTTCTCAGATTGTTTGAACTTTGCAATTAAATAACTCATGGGACCTTATAATCATGCATCAAATGCAAAATTGTTGTTGACTTTGTATGTAGTTGATTCAGTGTCATTTACTTTTTTTATATCAAAAATCATTCTCTCTGTTCTCAAACACAAAAGAATTATTGCAGACAACTTGACTGTAACTTTCTGTGAGCTAAATCTTAATCATGATTGAAAACATAACCAATGGTCTTTAACCCTTTGCATGCTGGGAAATTTGTCGTCTGCTAAAATGTTGTCTGCTGAATGTCTAAAATTAGCATTTTCTTCGATTTTTTTTCTAAGAATACTATCAGAATAGCAAACAGTTTGGATCCTGATGAGATGCCACGTTTTGTGGCGTCTCATCTCGATCCAAACTGTTTGCAAAGGCCTTCTAAATTCGGTTCCCGCACTGAAAGGGTTAAGGTTCATTTGTTTCAACCATTCTAATTGTCATTGTTTCCAGTTGTAACAATTTTAATTGGTCAACATTTAAGTGTAAGCATGTGTTGTAGGAAAGTTGATATTGTTAGCTGAATGGTGGACTGACTAACATTTCATTATGAGTTGATCTGATTTAATACTGTTCATTATTGACTTGCTTGTTTTTCTGTTTGATATTATTTAACATTTTTGTTATGTGTATGTTTTATGCTGTTACGTGATTTTGTTGCTGTTTGCCATTAGCTCTCTCGTGCAATACAATGTTTATGGCTTGGTTTCCATAGCAACCATTAAATTTCTATGGTTAGTCATAAGATGGAATGCCTGTATCTGGAGCATGAAAATAATGCATTGCCAATGAGTTTAAATGCAATGTTTTTTTTTTATTATTAACTTTTCATAAGTATATCTAGGGAAGCTTTTATAAATAACATTTCATCATGTACTTGTAACATTTTTAAATACACTGTTGTTCTATTGTTTTCTTATAAATTTATATTAATGTTTACAATTGAATAATTAAACTTATAAAACACACTTATGATAAAACCAGCTGATTTATGCCAGTTTAATGACAAACCACCAAATACATGTGTTTATTTAGGTGGTTTCTTTATTATAACAGATTTCTAATTTAATTGAACAATTATTTAACATTTTATTAACAATAACTCCACACTTTTATACATTTGTTGTGAAAAATATTTGTTGGAGTTAGATCCCTTCAAGTCAGAGAGAACAGTATTGTTTGAGATTTGTTTTATGTGAAGATGAATTCACCTTTACATCTTTTGTAACAAATATTTGATTTTTCATTTCTAGATATTGTCATGTAGTAATTCCCACCAGCTTTTTGTTTTTCTATTTCAAATGTGATAATAGTTTATGAATGTGACCATTTGTGAAATTTACTGATTGAATTGTTCACGAGAAATGTGCAGATTGATTTGTTTAATATGAAAGTCTATTTTTGTGGAGACGTGCTAAACCCCCCTGGCTGGGTAACAAAACCAACAACAATCCCCTGCAATGTTTAGCACATTAATTCAGTGAATGATACATTTAATTTGGCTAGTAAAAAATTATTTGTAAGACTTTTTCTTGTAACAAATTTATATTGGTCAGTTTAAATGGTTATTTTTTTTAATATTGTTCTCTTCAAACATACATGTTAATCTACGAGATTTCTTTTGTATTTATTTTTGCTGTCTGATTTTTTATTCAAATGAATTATGATATGCGAGAAAGGTATTAATTAAAAACCCTAGTTTAATATGATAGCTCTGGTCGATAAAAAACGCGCATAAGAAAAAACAGATTGCCTTTACTATTTATGAGTGCATGAAAAGTGATCAGTTTGAATGAAGTTCTTGGGTTGATTTGTTGTGGTATTCAAGAACTCAGTCTCAGAGTCCCCTGTTATCCCAGGTGTGTGATTTCTCCTCCTCTCAGCTGATTTTCTCCCTTTCAATGTCAAAATAGTGTAACAAATAGTTCTTAACTTTGCTGGATCCGATCTATGTATAAATGAAGAATCTAATTGAACCCTTCAATGGAGGTAGGGCATTTTCTTCCCCTGAGGTGGTTCTAGAAACACACTCATGAATGGTACACACGCTTCTTACCTAGGCGATCTAGGTTTAATCCCTGTTCCCTTAAGAATGTGAGTTTTGTTGCTGGTCACCATACCGGACAGGTGGGGTTTCCTCCGGATACTCCAGCTTCCTTTCACATCACAAGACCACACTTAAATTGAAAATCTTTCAGAAACAACTTTAAATAGCTGATTTCAGCTATAATTCAAAATGTGTCCCAACTTTCATAAGTCTAGTAAGTTAATTACGGTAGGTAGGAATGCTGTGGCACACTCCTGGTTACACATAATGCAGCCTCAGACGCAGAAAGACCTCATAAACATTTTAACACACACACACCCATGTCCCCTGTATTCTGTGTTTTATGATACCACAGACAGAACATACAATAGCGGCAAGCATTTCTGAAACCAACTAGACTCAATTTGGGACTTCAATCTTGTCTATCGGAAAATAAGTTTATTTTGAGACTTACCAATTATCAACAAGAGTACAGAATGTGAACATTTAATATTCTCCAGTGTTGCTTTTATTACCGATATATGCTATTCAGTATTCACTTATTGTATTGGTGAAGCTTGACAGCTTCCACATGCTTTCATTTTATTCCTTAGGAATAAAAATATTTTCTACATTCATTGACAAAATCAATATTTTTATGTTTGCTTACAGTTAAGAAAGAATAGGATAATTGTGATTTATTTGAGTCTCGTTCTGGGGAAACTGGGCTTAATGCATGTACGTAAAGTCTCGTCCCAGATTAGCCTGTGTAGGCCACACAGACCAATCATAGACAACACTTTCCACCTCAACTGGATTTTGGTTTAGAAGAGACTTAAAATAAACGAAAAATTCCTTAAAAGCGGAAAGTGTCGTCCCTGATTAGCCTGTGCAGACTGCACTGGCTAATCTGGAATGACACATACGCTCATGTATTAAGCAAAGTTTGCCCAGAACGAGACTCATTTCATGATTTCATTGTGCAAGTGATTTTACTGTAAGATCTTGTGTATTGTAGGCGGAATAGCAGTTTCTACATATGTACATGTATATTTTTTGTTTTACTGATTTTGTTACATCTTTTGTCACACATATATAAATAAATGTACCGTAAACGTATGGGTTATTTTTATTTCGAATTAATGTCTCAACATCTAAGTGGAATATGATAAAATCGTTCATTAGATACACTTATACAAAATCTGAAATATAACAGAGGATGTCAAAATGAAACATAAATGATGACGACTACATTTGAAAAGTGCTTTTGCATACATGGTTTTCTTGTACAGTCCCTTTGTGCTGCAGACTTCATAAGTAATAATAAAGATTTAAGTACCAGTAACCTCAAATGCCACATTAACAAAAGCTCTGTCTCAAAAAGTAACTCAACTTAAAGGAGAACGGTCATGGGGTCTATTTGGGTGTTGAAATGTGCCTTATTAGTGGATATATCTCAAGTTTATTATGGCAGACCCAGTATGGTATCAGATACGAGATTAGCACTATACCAATTAAATAAACTTTGCATCATAAACATTAACCACTATGAGACCAGTGCTCCAGCCAGGCCTAACAAATGGGTGCAGCACCCTGTCGCACCAAGGTCCCACCGTGCCCTCTTGGACCTATGCCATGCTGGAAGGTATAAAACCCGGAAATGTCCGGAAAACCCGGAAATCTTTTAGGTAAAACCCGGAAAAGGTAAAAATGGTTATAANGTTAAAGTGACTTGGCCACGCGCCCAACACCTGTGCTCTGTCCAAGTCAGACTAAGAAAAATCTGTGTGACAGTCACTTAATTCCGGCTCATACATGTACATGTAAGGTTCAACGGAAAACTCTTCATACTCACTATCATCTTCTATTTTCATCAATTTTTCTTTCTATAGTTGCGAGTAATATCACATCCGAAGCCCTATAATGCCGTTTTGTTATTGAGGGCGAAATAACTCTGGATGTTCGTACGTCACTTCCGATTTGAATGAAAATGGCGAGAAGACCGGAATGTGTGAAAATTCGCGACTTTGTCATACATTAAAGCTATATGATTGAACGTGTATAATTTATAGGAACGACACTCTCGCGGGGCTTATCAGTAAGACAAAATTCGTAAGCAATCATGAACACATATCTAGTGGAAATAGATATATCAACTTATCTAAATCGATATTTGCGACTTTTTTTCTATTTTGGTTACTTTGTGAACATTGCAGAAATGAATTTACCATGCTTAAACACTGGCGAACCCACTCGTTAATACAGAACTGAGACACACAACAAAATCAAAAAGATTTATTTCTTATTAATGAATATGAGTTTTCTAGAAACATAAAAAGCCCCATTCCTAAATAAACACGGATGGCTATGACAGTCCCGGATCGTCCCGGATCCCCACCCGGATCACGATCCGATCCGATCCGTAGACTTGTTGGATTGTTGAGCGTCGACGGTCTTCCAAAGAACAACACCCCGTTGACAACATGGCAACCATACGGACCAACCCGTACCAACACGGCAGCAACACGCAATAAACACGGCTCCCACACAGACTCACGGCAGAGCTACGTTCTTATACGGACAAACACAGCAGCGATACGGACCAAGCACAATCTGTCCCGGAGGGACAATAACGTGTAAACAATTTGGTTGATTTTTGCTGATTCCATCTAACTGCAATCAGATCTCGAAAGTGTAACATCGAATGTTCTTTTTTTTGCACATTGAAACGAGCAATATTTTACAAAGATATGACACTTAATTGCATAACATTTTAAGTTAAGTATTATCACACATAACATAATCTTGTGCATATTATTACCATTTGATATTCGCTTCTTAAATTTTATTATATCAACTACATGAAAATGACATGTCCATCGAATATTTCCTCAAATCACAATGTTCATATCATGTCGTCCTGCCAGTACACAGATCCGGCTTCTGAACTGTAGTAGGCCCGAAAATGTTCGCGTTTGTTCTTTGCTTCCTTTGTGGTTGAATTCGAAGAAAACCCCGACACCCCATTTATGAGCGGGTTGTCGTTTCGCAATTGTCCTGGTTTGGTGTTATGATAATTGTCCTCCTGGTCAGCTACACTCGCATTATCATTGCAATAGCGTAGTCTCAGAAAATTTAGTACGAAGATGTGCGACGGCACAATGGACGTCAACGCCTCTGGAGACTGCACAATTGGTTGTAGACATCGAAAGCGGTGAGCAAGAATCACACACAAGTTTTCCACAATCCCTCGCCCCATTGTACAGTAGGTAGTTGAAGACTCTCTCGGAATGTGACATGTTTTTCTTAGAAAAGGGTTTCATGGGCCACTTCATTCCAGGCGAATGCGTCAACCGCAGCAATTAAGAACGGCATTGATGTGTCGTTGTTCGGTAAAGATTCCAGATCAGGTAGGCACAGCAAGCCCTTGTCGATTGTTCCCTTCAGTTCACTGTTTTTTGAACACCCATGCATCACTGGCTGATCCATTGCTGCCTACTTCCACCCAAATGAACTTGAGGTCGGCCCGACCAAGGTCATGAGGATTATGGAATGGTACCCCCTGCAGTTGTAGTACAAGGAGCCATCACGCTGAGGACAATGCATCGCCATGTGCTTCCCGTTCAAAGCGCCAACACAGTTGTGCATCTGCCATCAGTGACCGAACTGGTTGGCGGTGTTCTTTCGTTCATCGTTTCAGGACAGGGAATTAGCTCCCCAACAAATTCTACGAGTATCGCATCGTAGACCTGAGCATGCTCTTGGAAATGGTGTTGTTTGCGAAGCCATACATCTTCGCACACACAACCATCTACAAGATCATCATCAGGTCTGCGAGCAAAACTTGTAGAACTTGTTGAGGAACTAATTCCCTGTCCAGAAACGATGAGTGGAAGAACATCGCCAAGCAGTTCGCCGACCGATGGCAGATGCGAAACTGTGTTGGTGCTTTGAACGGGAAACACATCGCGATACAGTGTACTCAGCGTGATGGCTGCGTGGACTACAACTACAAGGGGTACCATTCCATAATCTTCATGGCCTTGGTCGACGCCGACTACATGTTCATGTTGGTGGAAGAAGGCAGAAATGGATCAGCCAGTGGTGCTCAAGTGTTCAACAACAGCGAACTAATCGAAACCCCTGACAATGGAGTGTTGTGCTTACCTGAGCCTGAATCTTTATCAAACGACGACAAATCAATGCCGTTCTAAATTGCTTCAGTTGACGCATTCCCCTGGAAGAAGTGGCTCATGAAACCTTATTCCAAGAAAACATGTCACATTCACAGAGAGTTTTCAACTACCGACTGTCCAATGGGGCGAGGGATTGTGGAAAACTTGTTTGGGATTCTTGCTCGTCGCTTTCGATGTCTACACACAATTTTGCAGTCTCCAGAGGCGGTGACGTCCATTGTGCTGTCTTACTCCTGCGTATCGAATCTTCTGAGACAACGCTATAGCAATGAGAATGTGAATGTAGTTGACCAGGAGGGCAATTATCATAACACCAAACCATGACAATTACGAAACGACAACCCGCTCATAAATGGGGTGTCGGGGCTTTCTTCGAACTCAACCACAAAGGAAGCAAAGAACAAACGCACATTTCTTCGGGCCTACTACAGTTCAGAAGCCGGATCTGTGTCCTGGCAGGACGACATGATATGAACATTGTGATTAAAGAAATATTCTATGGGCATGTCATTTTCAAGTAGTTGATATATTATCATCAATAATGTTAAGTGGACTTGTATTTTACGAAATTTAAGAAGTGATTACCACTTTCGAGATCTGATTGCAGAATAATGAATCACCGAAAACCAACCTGATTTTATACGAGTTATTGTCGTGTTTGTCCGCGAGGTTGTCGTAAAGTTTCGGGATGGTTCGTGTAGATTCCGTGTTGGTCCATGTTTATCCGGAGCTATCCGTGTCTCGGTCTAGTTGATCCGTAAAAGAAACGTACCTCTTCCGGGACCGTCCGTGTTGGCGCCGTGCTAATTGCGTGTTGCTGCCGTGTTGGTACGGGTTTACCAGTGTGGATGCCGTGTATGCACCGGGGGTGATGACATTTTGGAGACCGTTTACGCTAGATTATCCAGCAAGTCCATGGATGATCCCAGATCTTGTTCCTGTGGGATCAGGGACGATCCGTGACTGCCGTAGCCGTCCGTGCTTTTATTTGACTGGTGCTTAAGTTTCATCGTTTCCCCTAAATGTCAACGTCGGGAAGGCGACGGCTGGAGCTGTCCCTGCAAGCTGGTGCTCCAATCATCTCTGAAATACATTTACGGACACATTACCACAGACCATCGTTACATATATGTGTCGTGTTCTGAGAAAACTGGGCATAATGCTTGTGCGTAAATTGTCATCCCAGATTAGCCTGTGCAGTCGGCACAGGCTAATCAGGGACAACAATTTCCGTTTTTATGGAATTTTTCGTTTAAATGATGTATCTTCTTAGCGAAAATCCAGTTTAGGCGGAAAGTGTCGTCCCAGATTAGCCTGAGCGGACTTCACAGGCTAATCTGGGATGACACGTCCAAGCGTGTGAATCCTGTTGACTTAAGTTACAATTTGTGTAGTATGTATTATAACTTTTAGTTATAAGTGAAAACACATTAAGCTAGCACACTAAAGTATATCGCGTAATACAATTGAACAATCATGACATACGACAGATGAAAAAGAAATGTACTGTAGACTAGTTTTATTTCTTTTTAAAATGGAATACGCATTTACTGAACATGATTACTCATTTCGCATGAACCACGCGTACCTATGATGTCGTTCACAGTCTTTGGTATCCTGCGAGCCTTGACGGCGGACGTTGGGACCAGAGCGGACTGATTGGCGTTGTCAACGACAACCAGCTCGTACAGGCTGGCCTTCACTGCGCTCTCTGCAAGAGCTGAAAATGGGTGCGAAAACATGTCAGAAATTTTAAGTCGCTGCAGTTGCGGTGTAGTGGATATGGTGTTACCCTCCCGACGATGTGGTCGTGGATGCGATCTCCACTCGTGGGTCTCTAGAGCATTCCGAACCGCGTTCTAGGAAAACTGGTCTTTATGCATTAGCGTAAAGGGTCGTCACAGATTAGCCTGTGCAGTCCGCACAGGCTAACAGTCCGCACAGGCTAATCAGGGAAGACACTCTCTACTTTTTTTCGTTTAAAGGAAGTCTATTCTTAGCAAAATTCCAGTTAAGGCGGAAAGTGTCGTCTCTGTTTAGCCTGTGCAGACAGTACGGGCCAATCTAGAACGACATTTTACGCACGTGCATTAAGCCCAGTTTTCCCAGAACGAGCCTCCTTCTTGAGGCACGACCTACTGGTGCTGCAAGTTGTTACAAGAACTGGAGGTCGTCTGGACAAGGATAAGAAATTCGATGCGATCAAGCACATATTAAAATAAGGTTCATAATGCAATTTTCTGATTTCAGTTCCCAAAAGAAATATAAATGAGTTCAAATAATACCAGTTATGTGTAGAAATGTGCGTACTTTCCATGTAAATTTAATTTGCCTTGGCAACAAAGGTGTGAAGAACGAATGGAATTAGCGATATGTCCAGTTTTCGATTTCGATGTAACATATCCACTTTATTATAAGAAACGAAACGGTCTACCGTTAACTATTTCCTTGTTTAATAATGCTGAAAGTCTTACCGCTTAAAACGCTTGACGTTACGGAAACGTTGTCGGTTTCCTTGACAACGTATCCGTCGGCGGTGTCGAAATAGTTTTCCTGGTCCTTCAGGACGATTTTAGTAGACTCCTTAATGAGGTTTATGGTGGTGGATTCTTTGGTGGTGTCGGTATCCTTGACAACGTGTTCGACGGTGGTGTTGACAGTGCTGTCGTGTCTTGTCATCAGGTTCACCGTGGACTCCTTGGCGAGGTACATGGCGGTGGCTTCTCGGACCAGAAACTCCGCCGAGTTCCGGATGACTAGATTCACGAATTCATCTGAAAATTAATTACACGGATAAGAGTGGTTTTAGTATAAAATATTAAAAGAAGTAATTACACACATAATGCATAAGAATTTAGTATACACTCGATATGATCGTCAATAAAAACAAATAAACAACAATAACGACGACGAGATTCAACTCATCGACACCATCATCATCATAATCATCAATATCAGCATTAGCATTCCTATCACCTGCTTCGTCATATTGTGATTTCGATATCTTTTTCAAAAATCATCATAAGCATGGTCATGATCTTCACCTGCAGCAGCAGCATCATGATAATGATAATAAAAATGATACTAATAATAATACTAATAATAATAATAATAAGAAGAATAAGAATAAGAATAAGAAGAAGAAGAAGAATGATTATAATAAAAAAAAAACACAAAAAAAACAATAATAATAATAATAATAATAATAATAATAATAATAATAATAATAATAATGATAATAATAATACTAATACTAATAATAATAATAATAATAATAATAGTAAGAAGGAGAAGAAGGAGAAGGAGAAGCAGAAGGAGAAGAAGAAGAATACGAAGAAGAAGAATACGAAGAAGAAGAATACGAAGAAGAAGAATAAGAAGAAGATGAAGAAGAAGAAGAAGAAGAAGAAGAAGGAGAAGAAGAAGAAGAAGAAGAAGAAGGAGAAGGAGAAGGAGAAGAAGGAGAAGATGAATGATAATGATAACAATAACGATAATAATCGCCATCATCATGACCATGATGACCCCGATCAGATGTATTTAACAATTGTAATTTATCATTATTTTCGGAAATTAGCACTTAATGACAATATAAATACCTAGTAGTTCTTCGTTCGTGTCGGGGTCGCTGACAATGGCTTTATTGTTTACCTCGCATGAATCTGGAGGAAGAAAACAGTTGATTTATAACGCACATCATCGTGCAACACCTGTTGTGAACGCAAAATATAAGCAAGAAATTACGGTCAATATTTTTTGTTTTATTTTTAATTAAAAACCCTATTCAAATTCTAAAAAGCGATACCGTACCGCCTGGTTTTTGTGAAGAGTTCTGGTTGTGTTCGAAGCCTGATTCCTTGACAACTGGTGTCCGTTGATTCTCGGAATGTTCTTCTCCCGCATACAAGGAGGGTTGATAATCGAAAGTTAATTTCTTGGCGACCTTCTTTTTGGCCGTCTTTTTCGTGATTTCCATATCTCTGGTTCCCGTCTCGTTGAGGAGTTTGTCGGCACCGAGGTTTCCCAGGTGCTTGTTGTCACGAAACACCTTCCGCCGGAAGTCATTTCGGAATTTCGCCATCTAGATAGATAGATAGATAGATAGATAGATAGATAGATAGATAGATAGATAGATAGATACATAGATTTATTTCAGTATAATGACACAACATGATAAAACATATCTACATACATGATAAAATAGTAAAACAATAAACATGTATGAGAAGTGAAACCATGTCATTAACATTACACCAAGGATTACACAAAAAAGAGAACTTAATCTCTTATTTCCATTGTGGTCCTTGGATATTGATGGTATTGACATAGAGAGGCATGGGATGAATATCACAGATTTGAGTTATGAAAGACAATCATTTGCATAAAAAAGTAGACATATTAAAAATGTGGGTAAATTACAAACTAGCTACATGGATCTAAAAGGATGATTACATATTAAAAAGATGAGTTTTAACTGACAACGTAAAAGAAGATATACTTGTAATATTCCTTAAAGCATAAGGTAGTTTGTTCCACAGAACACAAGCGTTAAATGCAAAAGATTTAGCACCAAAACCTTTGACTTTGGGTAAAATATAGCACCCACTTTCACTTGACCTAGTCTTGTATGAATGCAGAGTGTCAAAGGGAACAAAGTTTTCACTCATATATTCAGGAGCCAAACCATTTTTGATTTTGAAAACATGACAAAGGATAGTTTGTTCCACTCTTTTTTGAACAGGTAACCAATTCAAAACCTTGAATTTTTCAAAACCTATATGTGACATATGACCTAGATTGAGGACAAACCTTATTGATTTATTTTGTGTGACCTGAAGCTTATCTTTCCAAAATCTGATGAAATTTAATAAATTTAAAGTTAATTTGCATTTAAACATCGTTAATAATATACATAGAAATTAATATTAAGTTTATATTATAAAGTCGTAGCCCGTTAACGCAAATGTTTTCATATCGTTACATGTAATCAAACTCGGAAAGTCGCGATCTTGTATTATAAACCTATCTTTTATAACTCGATTGCATCGAAAGCCTAAGGCTTTTTTGAAACGCACTCAAGTCCGTTTCCTGGGACTAGAACCAGTTCTTGGTGTCTATGGGGGAGATCTAAAGAACGCTCTCACAGCGGGGATCGAACCCGTGACTTTCCGGTCGCTAGGTGGCCACCATATCTACTACGCCACGGCGACACCAACGCGATCATGAAGTGGTAAATACGAGCGCTACTCCTCCAAAACCACATAAGAAACCCTAAGCCTAAGCTCCAATGGGGGATTGAACACACGACCTCCGGAGTGGTAGTCAGACACTCTAACCACGTCGCTGAAAAGCTAGCTCAACAGCAAGGCTGTTGGAAGTGACCTTAAATCACTACCCTCCTCCCCCTCTGAATGCTTCAAGGCCCAGACATGCCCGCTACAGCATGTCCTATTGACACTTTGCTATAGTATCGACCGCTTCACAAGCGGCTCATTGAAACAATTAGACAGCTCACACACACACACAGTTCGTGTTTGCCTCGTCCCATTATTGTAAAAATAGGGAGCTCCAATTGGGGATTGAACCCACGACCTCCGGAGTGGTAGTCAGACACTCTATCCACGTCGCTGAAAAGCTAGCTCAACAGGGCTGTTGGAAGTGACTTTCACACTATAGGACCTTCCTTAATGCTCACGAAACCTATAGCAAATTGGAATGTCGCTATTAAATCACAGCGGTTTAATCGGAAAATATTATATACATTTTCCACACGCCATCCGGTTTTCCAGTTTAATTTATTCAGTCACAAATTTAAAACAAACGTGTGTTCGAACTGTGTAACTAAGGAAGCTGAAAACAAAGCGGTGATGACATTCATAATACAAATATTGAGTAATGCCATGTTTAGCCGCCTTGCAACATTCCACTTGTATCATATTATTATCCAGAGTTATCGTAAAATTCTCGATATAACCTTAAACTATGAACACAACATGGTAGTAAATTATGGAAGAAAAATAGATCTATGTCAGTTTGAAAAATAAATCTATCAAACAAAAACAACGAATCTGCGCATTAAAAATAAAAAGTGAGTCAATTTGTTTAAGGCATTATTACCCTGGCATTCATTGACTTCTTGAACTCCACGATCCACCGACAGCCGCCGGGCGGAAAACATCCTGACTTTCCCATATTTTTGCAGGTGGCGTTTTTGTTGTTCAATGCACTAGCAACGACGTGAAATGACGTCATAGTATACACGACGTTGGTTAAAATGACGTCACACGTACATGTGTATTCTATAGGATAATATGTGTCGCGTTCTGAGAAAACTGGACAAATTTCATGCGCGTAAAGTGTCATCCCAGAAAAGCCTGTGCACTCCGCACAGGCTTATCAGGGACGACACTTTCCGCCAAAACTGGATTTTCGCTAGGCAGAGACATCATTTAAACGAAAAATTCCATAAAAGCGGAAATTGTCTTCCCTGATTAGCCTGTGCGGACTGCACAGGCTAATCTGGGATGACAATTTACGCACAAGCATTATGCCCAGTTTTCTCAGAACATGACACATATTAGCAACATTAGCGTCACTCCTCAGAATAAAATCATACGTATTACATATTTTGTTCGTTACTGAGAATATTCAGTTCCAAACACTGTAATTTTAATGGTATATTGGTCGCATATCGACAGCATTAAAACGACTACTTTAGAAACCACACCGAATTATTTCATCTTTTGATAAGCGTTACAGGCCCAAACAAAATACATTAGTTTGTTCCACTATCATCTCCAAAAAAATATACTATTTAAAATAATATTTTTTCTTTAACTTTTGTTTTTCACTGTACAAAAGATCTTTCCCAGTTTTATAAGATTTCCCCAAAACAGAAATCGTCCAAGTCGAGGTGTACCACATCTTCTTTATAATTAAAAGTTAATTTTTCGAGTAAGATAGAAAGATGCAAAAAGATCGAAAACTCAACCCTGATTACCCCTCCCCGCCCCCGCCCCCCCCAAAAAAAAACTACAAAAAAAAACAACAACACACAAACAAACAAACAACATTAACACAAAACATAGAGTCGGCACCAAAAATTAGGGTCGGACTAAACGCGAGCAAAAACTGTCAAAAACTTTGCAGATTAAATCCACAGTATCTTGCAAAAGATCTATTCAACAACAGACTTATACGATTCCTTGCTATAGACCGTCATTGTTTCGGCTTTATTCCTGATGTGTACACAATAGTACAAAGATACAATCTTACCAACTATCTACATTCTACGGAATCCGGATAGTGCCATCTATAATCTCGCCCTTCTTTCATCAAGGGCGACACACGACACACGAAGCGATACACGATAGTTTGCGCGACAGTCGCGGCGACGCACGATATTTTTGCGCGATACACGAAGCGACGCTCGAGAATGTACCACGAACTATCGCCCTTGTGTAGGTAGCCCAAAAGGCGATATATCGTGTTAAATATATCGTGCCTCGCCGCGACTGTCGCGCAAAATATCGTGCGTCGCCGCGACAGTCACGCAAAATATCGTGCGTCGCCGCGACTGTAGCGCAAAATATCGTGTATCGCTTCGTGTGTCGTGTCTCGCGTTCAAAGGGCGACGCACGAAACATGAAGCGACGCAAGATATTTTGCGCGACAGTCTCGGCGACGCAAGATATTTTATTATTCAAATAACGCCCATATTATCAATTTATGTTAATTATTAAATCTGAGATGCAGATGAGTATTCAGTTTTGTCTAGTGAGACCTAGAATCAATCCTTTGGTGTAAATTGACTTCCTAGATTTAGATAGGTAAACCTTTTTCAGCATAACTCAGGTTTTTACCTTTCTCCGGTTTTTGTAATTGTCGAATGAAAATGTAATTTCCCAATAGTAGTTTCAATGAATAAATGGAATTTTTGTATTTGTGAAAAATAAAAAATAAACTATGCGTAACAGAATATTTGAAATCTACATAATATTGACTCATTTACATCAACAGATTATTTAATTGACTATCTATTTTGTGTAGTGTAGGGTAAACAAAATTATAATTAATTCTAATTCTGCGTGGGCTGATTTGAAAATTATAGGAATACAGGATTAATCAATGTTGTAAACTGAGTTTTCAGCGCAGAACTATGTTGTCTCCAATAAAAAGACTAAGCTACATGTATTACAACAACTTAACATTCTACTATCTAAATCAAGACAGTTTGTGTGTGCCTCTTCATATTTGCACAATGTCAACGCCAGAGTGTTTATACTTAAAGGCTATATTCTCATATTTAACTATTCATATTGCATATTGTGCATTAGTATAGTAAATCATATATAAATTGTTGTTCTCTATGCTGATGTAAATTTTTCATTTGTTTTTGTTTTCATGATCGACCTTTAAACATGTTAAGAATTGATTTTTACTTATTCCGTCATCCCAGTAGAGCAAACGTGATATTTTTAACCCATTTATGCCGAGTGGACTCTCCCATCCCTCTAAATTGGATCAATTTATTTCCAAAATTAGGAATTTCTAGTATATTTATTTCTATATTTAGAATATTTCTTACAGACATTCCTTTAAGCAAACAGCGCAGACCCTGATGAGACGCCGCATCATGCGGCGTCTCATCTCGGTCTACGATGTTTGCCAAGGCCTTTTTTCTAGACGCTAGGCATAAATGGGTTAAATGCATTACCTTTCATTTTCCAAAGTATTAAAGTAGGTTCGCTGTCAGTCTGCATGGAAATCATAATTTCACCCTATCATGTTTTTAGGCGGAACTATAATTATCTTTAGAACAGATATCCCGAAAGAAGATATTCTGTGTATGCAATAGTTAGTACGCACACATGGAAGGTAAATAAAAGCTCCTTAGTGTGCTTTAAAAATGTTGATTGGTTAAATAAGAATAACTCCATCAACATGAAAAACATTTTGAGCATAATAACATAAATTATCAAGTCAAATAGCAGTAACGGCAAACAGCAGGTGTGTTTGAAAAACCGTATACATATTTGAAATATATACACATTTTCCCCCTTTAGTAGCCAGTAACCTTAAATGTTTTAATTTCATTTTCACTTTGAATTTGTGCTTTGTATCTATTGAAATATTACTTAACATATCTAATAATGAGAAAAAGGTCACTAACATAGATGCAACACCCATTACTTGATGAGGGTGTGATCGGCTAAGAACTGCGCAGAAAAAAATCCTCTATCTTTAAACTTATTGATATAACTGATTATCTTTCAACAATACAAACCAACATCAACACAGTGTATCGTTGTCAAGGATCGCAATGTATCTTTGTAAATGATTATTTTTGTATATTTTAAATTCAGCTTGTGTTTGCAAGTTTATCAATTTAGGTTGGAACAGAACTTGAGTAAGTAAAATTGCAAGAAAGAATTGTTATAAACATGGACCAAACAATAAAGGTACACCAGACATTTGTAACTTCCAATGACAGAAGCATGCTTGTAACAGGGGCTTGTTCACAATTTGGCAAATGATATTTTATCCCCAAAAATTGTCATAGATTAAACAAAGATTGAATAAATTATATTCAAACAAGCAAAATAACACTCTAGCCTATGAACAATGTTACACGCATAATTCATTTACAGAAAATTATGAATCTGAATCGATAACATTATAAAGCGTTTGAAACCATTAGTCAAATGTTTGTATTACTAACATTTTGTTTACATTTCCATTGTAAAGTATTAAAGCCCGGGCTGTGTACTGGTAGTGCGTTAAATTTAGCTTCCAAAGGTCACTGGTTAGCATCCTGCGCAAATCCTTTTTTTAACCTTTTTTTCTTGCTTGTATAATTATTTAAGGCTTTTCCAAATATTAGCTTTTTGTTAAAATATTAATAGGTTGTCTTTTTCGAATACTAAAATCTGTGAACAAGTTCCTTTAACTGAATACATGTATCAAGTTTCACCCATTAGCGGAAAATGGTTTATACCCTTGTTATGTACAAGATCTTTTTGTCACTTTACAATGGACTTTGTACTTTGGTGTGTGTTTAAAGTGGATTGTTTAAGTGGGTTTCGGGCTTCAAGATCCAACGTAATTACACGTTTACCAGTCTGAAATTGAGTGCATTGGTTAATATAATCATTACAAACTGTGTGTGTCTTTATGAAAAACACTCTGATTTTATAATACTGATTGTATTTCATAAAATGAGTAAAAATAAAAGTGAATACACAACTTTTTAATCAGAGGACTGGTAATAATATCTATGGAAAATGGCATCTTCTGAAGATTCAGTTTATATAGGTTCCGATTTTGTAAAGGACTATTCATGTTCCTCTTGCGAAAGTAAAACTATCGAAGCAAGTGCTGATTTCTTCTGTGAAACATGTTCGAAGTTGTTTTGCCAAAAATGTGTTTATTATCATGATCAAATATTTGTAAACCATTTGAAGTATGGAAGAGGAGAAACAAATAAATGGCCTCTTGCAACGGCAATGGAGGATTTGCTGCTCAAATGTGATGTTCACAACAACAAGAAACTGAAAATGTTCTGCCAGGACCACAGTCAGCTATGCTGCTCTGATTGTGTTTTACTGAATCACAGGTAAGGGAAACCTGTTCATATAATTACATGGAGTTGAGAGTGAACCCATTTATAAAAAAATAGGTTGATATCACTTGCATCAATTACATATCTTAATTATGTAACAGTTTCATAGTTCAGTTGCTTAAAATACTTGAAAAGTTGTTCTACACGATGTTGAAGGTGTAATATTAAAGTGCACTGTTGCTTGACGTAAAAAATACAAAATGGGATAATCATTACAATAAACAGTCTTCAGTTGAATTTGTTTAAATTGTTAATACTATTTAGACTAAATTAGATTGAAAATGTTTGTAGATACAGTCACTGTATTGAAATATTATCAGAGCTTTATCATCTCTATATGTTTTATTTCACCTAGATATTTAATAAGTAAAATTGATAATTATGATTGATGTTGCTATTTCAGACAGTGTACCAATTTGGCTCTAATTTCTGAATCAGTCAAAAAGCTGTCGGTGGATATGCAGCAGTTGTCTAACAAAATTCAAACAATTCTTACTGAACTAAATAAGTTAACAAAAACACAAGAGGCTAGCATTCAGTCCGTGGATGGATCTTATAGTGAACAACTTCAAGAAATCAGAGAGCTACGTAAAAAATTAAATGCCGCTTTGGATGAACTAGAAAATGCAACATTAAAAGAACTTGATGAAATAAGGACTACACTACAAACCTCTCTCAAGCGAAATCTTGACAACTGCAACAGACTGAAAGATGAACTTCAACAGCTAGGTGAAGCTGTACAGAGCCTTATTGATAAGAGCAATAAAGAAATGGAGTTCATAGCCAACATGAAATGTCTTGACAAAATACAAGAGTCTGAGTCATATCTGAAGGAGAACCCAGTCAAGATTCAGAGTTCAAATATATTCATAGCAAACATTCACATTGAGCAGTACTTGTCACAACAGTCTAATCTAGGGAGGATTGTAGACAAAATGCAGTCTCTCACACTCAAGATGAATCCAGACCAGGTGTTGACTGTGAAGAGGAAGTCTGAGTATAATGTGACAAGTGACACAAGTAAGAATTGCAACATCATGGGCATTAGCATTCTGCCTAGTGGTCAGATCATTATTGTAGATTACAATGATAAGAAAGTAAAACTGTTGGACGAGCATTACAATGTGTCCAGTTACTGTGATGTGTCTGGTTATCCACGGGATATTTGCCAAATCACATCAAGTGAGGTGGCTGTGACTCTGTTTGATGCCGGTGTGCAGTTCATATATGTGAGCAATGGGCAGCTTGTGAATGGGAGAAAGTTACAGTTATCACATGCTGCTGTTGGCATTGCCCACCACCAGGGAGCATTGTATATCACCGATCGCACTGCTCTCTACCACTACACACTGACTGGGTCACTTGTGAAAAAGCTTTATGAGGGAACAGGAGATAGTGTTTCAGGTAATGTATTGTTAATATATAGAACTATTGAACACATTGGAAATATTGTAAAAACATTAATGTACCAATAATTAAACCTAAAATATACAAACTACTGTGTATATTTAAAACATTAAACTAAGATTAACACTAAAAATAAGATTATTGTTTGATTATTTACAAAAGTGTTGTCTTTAAAGCTGATCTGTTAATACATAACATGTTCCATGCATTGTAGTGTTCAAATGTGCATTGAGTCCTTCTGGTGACCGGATCTATGTCACCAACAACGCCCAGAACAAGCTCCTCACACTGTCCGCAGATGGCAGCCTGATACACACCTTCACTGACCCTGAACTACAAGCTCCATGTGTGGTACATGTTACACCTGCAGGACAAGTCCTTGTCTGTGGATTCAGCTCCAATACTGTCATACAGGTTGATTGTGAGGGGAGAAAGAAACTGGCAACACTGACAACAAAGAAAGATGGAACGATCGATCCAGTGTCTGTTTGCTGCAACACCAACATTGACCAGATAATTGTGGGAAGATATACTGGCAATAAAATCATTGTTATGGAATTGCAATAGCTCTTCAAGTTGAAACAAAACACAAATCAATACAAAAACAATTATAAATGTTATATCCATGTTCTCTTATATATATATCATATATATTAAAGTTAGTATAAATGGTGTTATGAAAATTGTTGTAATATTTTTTTAAAGGAATTTGTGTAATCTTATGTTATCTCTATGTTGATTGCACGCAATTATGTGAATTTTCACATATTGATGTATGCGGCTTTAATAATGGCACTTTACATTATAAAAAAAACACACACTTTGTTTCTATCCTTGTGAATCTTTTGTGTTTATAAGAAAGTCTGTTGACACATCAGAGTATGGGGGTACAGTAGACTGTAGAGGCCTTTAACCTGTGTAGATTTAAACAATATACATGCAGAATAGGAATTAAAAAAAAAACATTCTAATTGAAGGATTCCGAGTTTTTATTTATTATACAAATCTACAAATATTCATATACTTAATTACTTTCCGAATACTAATCTAGTATCCATATATTCGGATAACCGGATAATTGGTAGAACACATTTTCATTTACAGTAAAGCAGTTAATTTGTGTAACCAACATAAAATAGCATTTGGATTTATATCACAGTGGCATAGTGGATATGGTGTTTGCCTTGCTATCAGGATGTCTTTGGTTCGTTTCTGCTCTGGGAAGGGTTCTCAAGATTTTCTCTTACGATACCATGTACGTTCTACCAGAAAACTGACTCGTGAGCGTCTCAATAACACTAAAGCTTTCGATGCAAATGAGCTTCAAGAAATAGGTTTAAACGAAACTAAATAATACCAAATAATGCTATTATATGCAATAGGTCATCATAAAGCTTGTCGGTGAGTTAGAAATCATCTTCAAGTGAAGTACGTTATCTAGGGCACAGGATAGCAGGCCACTTCAATTGTCAAACTCTTTAACAACCGGAATATTACATTGGGTTTATAAAAGAACATTTATCAAATACAAAAACAGTTTATTTTGTTTCACTGTTAATCAAATGGGACTCATCTTGTGCACTTCGATGCAAATTTACCACACTCAAGAACTGTTATCAATAATGCGAATCCGCATAAATGAATTGTTTACCAAGTGCTTCTGAGAAAAACGATTGCGTTTAGCAAGTGTTAAGGAAGTTTTTATTAAAAGATATTTTTCATCAAAATACAATACCATATTAGCTGTTGAAAAATGCCCCTTTAATTATTAAAAATATTAAATAAAAATAAAACAAAATAGTAGGGCCAATACACAAACAGTGGACATAAATAACTATGAGTATGAAATAAAAACAAACCTTATCTAGTGGTGGATATGGTAAGGATTCATTGCCATTTTCGATTATCTGTCCACCAAACACAGCATTAAATGTGCTTGTGTACACAAGACGAGTTGCATTGTTTTCAATGCAGCCTGGATAGAGATATAAACAGACGCAGTGAAACTGAAAATGAACATGTAACCAATTAATATAATAAACCAAAACAAACTGTAAACCATAAACAAAACAGTCTTATGGAAAGTGAATCAAATTTGCTGGTCATCCGAAGTCGCAACTTAACAGAAACTGCAAGTCTGCAGAGTTACCGGTCCAAAACATTAGAAGGCCAAATGAAGGAAAATAAGTTAAAAAGAAAGGGGTTACTTGTTCTCTTCCATTGTAGTACTTAATACAGACTTCTAAACTGTGTTTCTTTAATAACATAACACAATATTAATAAACACTGTTAAAACTGTTTTCAACTTTTAGGGGGCTTTTATCGCAAACAACTATGTAGTTCAATCTTACTCAAGTGTGTACTTCAAGACGTTTAATTGTTTCATCTATGAGGTCAATACAATAATTCTTCCAAATCAATAGCATCAGTTTTATCACATGCATTATCGATTTCATTGTTCTATGATCTGAACGATAAGACAACTTTTACAAAGAATTTCCAAACATCTACAAGAGTTGTCTTTCTTATGCAAAATTGATCACGAAAATTGTCGGGTCAGTCGCACCGATAATTCAATGAACAGTGCAAGTCCTAACGAAAAACATCGAACATCAGGTGTGTGTTTCGAAATTTATTAGGTCCTTTCGCATCTGATGCTGCATTATGTGAGGACCCAGAGTGTTTCCCAGCACTCTTACCTAATTAACTTCAAGACATGACACTTGCCCAGAAGAATTGTTCTGCCATTTGGTAATCATGCTGTTGATATAAAAGAAACATCACTTTTAAGAAAATACCAATATTCCATCAGAATGCAGTAAATTTATATAATGACCATAAGTGTCTTAATGCAGTCGTCAGAATATTTATTCTACATATAAAATACTTTCTGATTCACCGATGGCTTGAATTAATACTGAACTATCTTTTGGCAATTCTGTATATTCTAGATCACATAAAGATGGTATAATGACGCTACATTTTTCTCATCTAAACTTTCATTTTTTTGCAGCATTAACATCTCAAGACTTTTAACTTCAGATACATTCTACTTAATTGGTTGCACATAAGTTTGGGGTGTTCATATTTTACATATACAAAGCCATTCAATCATAGAACTGTTGTTCCAGGTTTAACATTAGAATTAGAATTTTAATATAACATTATAGGTTATTAACTAGGTTAGTCGTCCGTAACAAACGGCAAGTATTTGATTAGATGGCTTATACATGCAATGCCTTTGCATTTTTGCGTTTTAATTTAGCTTCCCTTAACCGGTCAAGTAGACGCTGATTGTGTCCATTGACAAGAATTAGGCCACCAGTTGCTGGGGCACTTTTCCTTACATGTCTTCAAGAACAAATTGTAAACACTCTAAAAGAAACGTTTTTTCCACGTTCATTATTTACCTTGATCAGTACATGTGTTCCCATGACATCTCAGCTGAGTTAAAACATTGGACCCGATAAAAAGCTAGGTCAGAAGCATTTTGTATTGCATATCACACAAGTTGCTCAGTTTTGTTGATATATTTTTGCAACATCTCAGGAGATTTCCTGAAGTAGGTCATTATAGCATAAAGTCGGTCTCCGATTGGGTTCGAATTCTATAATGTGGGTTGTTGATAAATAGATATGTAAAGAATACAATGAGTTCTTTGTTGTTTTTTTTTTTACATATAACTTATAAAATTAACATATGAAATTGAACTCCCTTTTGTTAAAGCTAAATGGAATTCCCGAACGTGATGTTTTAATATATTGTTTTATAATGATTCACTTCCGATCTCACATACAAGGCAGCCTTAAACATGCAAATGGTCTGTAATCCTTGAAACACTAACCGGTTCACTAGCATGTGAAATACTTCACCACATTCCAGTGACTGCACTGACAACGGCAAAAAATATAAATACTCTCAGTCCAATGGCACGGTGCTGATCTTCTACTTGTGTTAAGGTCCTTAAATCTTCAATTGTTTGGTGATTGTCGTTATGCTTAATAATCGGATGAACACAGCACTGTAAATATTGAAGGACATGACTGTATTGTATTTTCTATTAGGTGTTATTTTATAGGATTGATTTTTGCTTCTGGTGGTTGCGACAAGCAATGCACTGTGTTAGAATGGTCTTAGTAATATTGGACTTATTACCTATAAGACAATTCAGGTAAGGCTTTAAATTGGTACTACATTTTTAAATGCTTAAATAAATAATTGATAATGAGCAACAATCACAATGTCGTTTAAAGTAGCATACATGGGTAATAAAAACACTAAATCACAAACACAAATCTGCGACTAAAAGTAAATAAGATGAGTGAAACAATTATCAATATCCTCCAAATTGTAAAACACACACACACACACACACACACACAAGCAAACATTTGTAATCACATAAAAATGTGATTCATTTTTCGTGATTTTGAAATAAATAAACTGAAATACTTTACCACGATATACAATACTTATGATTGTAAAGGAATGCCGTTGTAATTAGCCCTTAGATTTTTTTCAGTGTGTGGAAACTGTTTTTTGGTGTAATCGTTTTTGTCACGATGTGACATGCGTTTGAAAATTCTGTCATTCGCCTGATACAAATATTGAAGCTGCCAAGGAGCATGATAGAATCTATAGAAAAGGTATCTCCTACTAGATATAATCAAAGCACAAACAAAAGGTCTGTAAATGTTCAAAGAAACACGAGTAGCGAGGAAGAAAAGAAAATAATTGCACTAGAATACCACACAGGTTGCATGAACGAAGTAATATGCAACAAAGCAACGTGGATCTTAATTCTACAACACCAAGCTTATTCAATACACACGCACATTTGTATTTGAAAACCAGCAATCCAAATTCCAATCCCACACAGCCTATGATAGACTGTCCACGTGATGACGTGACGTACAAAGACGAGGAGGTCATATTAAAGGGACTTACTCGCGTCAACGCTTCACACACATTAGCGTCTACTTTACCGGCTAAGGGAAGCTAAATTAAAACGCACGGTAACTCACGAGTTTGCATATGTGAGTGCATATAAACGGTATACATGTACACATATAAGAAGCGCTTATTTTTTTGACGCGATAGTTCATTTTGTCATCCCTGGAAAATTTTGTCGCCTGCGGCTTAATTCGACTTGAACTCCGTTATCTTCGAAACAGTTAAAATGAATGAGTGTTAACAACGTCAATAAAATTTATAGAGGATATTTGTTGGATCGGTAGAATATCGATTTTATTCCACGAGTGATCATGGAAAATATATTTTTCTATGATCACGAGTGAATTAAAATCGGTATACCACCGAATCCAACTAATTTTCTTTTTATTTTATGCTTTTTTTAATCGTGTATTTTCATTTTAAGAGAGTTTAACTGTGTAATTTCGATGGAAAAATTCCTTCTTATCGTCATAAAAATAACGTCATTTCACAGTCAACAGTGAAAAATATCGATATTTTTTACTGTTATTTTTCACTGTTTGAAACAGTGAAATATCAGTTTTAATTCACTGATATTTCTTTATAAACCACCGGAAAGCATAACATAAATCAATTTATTGACCTTAAATATTCAATATATAATTACCGGTAAGCAGAAATCGATACGTAAGATCGCAAGCACTGGTGGTAAGCGTGTGGCTATGCTATTATTAGTAAAAACATCATTTTGAATGAAACTTTATCAAATTATAACGAAAAATCAACTTCTCTGAAAAAACATATTCTTCGCTATCAAATATATTTGTTTTCAGAGAAATTGATTTTTCGTTATTCAAAATGATGTTTTTACTAATTCATGTCACACGCTAACAACCTGTGATCGCAAGGTGACAAAATGCGATCACATTCAATGAAATATTAATATGTGAAGAACTGACATTTGTGCATAATACGAATGGAACATACGGGTACTTAATAGAATCATTTGTTTTCCTCGTCGAAAGGTTACGGGTACAGAAAAAGAATTGCGCAATTGGTCGTTTGACATATTCAATGTGAAATATGCAGCTGCAATCGTAGAACATGGCTGTAGCTGTCAATAATAAAATTTATTCGCAATCAACTGTACAATGGGAAACAATACTGTAATAGTCCTATTTTGAATACGTACAACTGCATATTTAACATAGAATTTGTATTTTTAGACATTAGATAATTCTTCCCCCGTATATGATCATTTACTGCTGCGACAGAGAGAAAACAGTCCGTTCTCAAGATCACTATTTTTTCAGTGTTTGTCACGATACTTTCCATGTTTTAATGTTTGAAAGACAAATTTCCATTCTTAGAACTACACACATTGTGCCACGTAATCATGTAAGATCAATACATTGAACGTTCAACAAGGGACAGCCAAGTGGACTGGTTGCATACAACTATATTGTACTGAAATGTGCATATATTTAAGTATGTGAACAATTCAGTTATGTTCCTGACCGCATGGTTAACACGTGGAATCTTTACAAAACCATCAGCGACAACACGCGAAACAACACGTCGCGGCGTCCGCGTTGCCATTCAAACCCACAAGCGTTCGCCCCCTTTTGGAGATCTTAGTCCACCAGGTTCTTCGGTTTCTCTTCGATTTGGTCTCGTCCCGTCGCTGAATCACAACGAACTCGCTCTTCTGCATGATGTTGATCGTCTCCATATCGCGACTCAAATGCATCTTCTTGTACTCGCCCGTGATGAGCCGTTGGACCACGCGCTCGACGTCATTGGGCGTCCACACATTCTTGATGACGTACCAGTCCTCTACGTTGCCATAGACGACGCATAGTGCTTAAGAAACGACGGTTGAACCGTTGCAGTTCATTAGGTGATATGTGGTAGTCTGTGATTTAAATTTCGTCCACCATTGCGTGATTGTTGCGTCCTCTTCGTCGGTTGTGTCCAGATTGTAAAATGTCGGCCCCACTTGTTTCTGTTGCGTAAATATTTCGCGAATAGTCTTGAACATTTCAAATGTTTGAACAGTATGTTATGCTTTAAAGTTTAAACGCACCATCATAAGTATATAAATTAGAACGATGTATTGTTCTATTTCGAAAAATACAGCAATGCACTTTGTTCCTTGTCAGTATTGACTTTTTGTCATAGTTTAAATGTCCTCTGTTTCTATAATGCGAGTAAATGAAGTTATATACATGCTATATTAATTTATTAGTATTATTATATACATGTACAATGGAAAATACCATATATCCGTTGTAAAATAAAACATCAATAACTGACTTGCCCTGCTAGCTGCCATGTTAGCCTGCTGTGCGAACACGGCGAGGTTTTTCAACATGGCGTTCAGTGCTTGACCTCGTGTGACAACCGTGCCTCTATCCGCAGGGTAAGTGACGTTATGCTCGAAGACGGCACCGTCGTAAGAATCCATAGCGTCGACAGGGAACAAATGCGACGTCAATATGAATAAAACGGCCGTTTATATCTTGCGGGACTTCATTTAAACCGATTACCTAAATACATGGAAATATAAATAATGCAATACAACAGTCGTTCAATTATAGAGATTTGTCTCATGTTAAATATGAAACTTACATTCAGTTTTCTGACAACAGTACATGTATTATCAGTTATATNATAAAGGTTCACTTACCAAATTTCAAGTGGACATGTCCTGTTTGTAAGAGTTTATACTATTGAACCTTGACATTCAAAGCCGTAACTTGTGTTATCTGTATGATAGCAATGATTATACGTATCGTATACTTGTCCACATTCAGTGGCTTCATGACTTACAACTTAATACGACTGATTAAGCCGGGTGCATATGAGCCTCGTTCTGGGAAAACTGGGCCAAATGCATGTGCGTACAGTGTCGTCGCAGATTAGCTTGCGCAGTTCGCACAGGCTAATCAAGGACGATTCTTTCCGCTTTTATGCAAATTTTTGTTTAAAGGAAGTCTCTTCTAAACGAAAATCCAGTTAAGGCGGAAATTGTCGCCCGTGATAAGCCTTTGCGGACTGCACATATTAATCTGAGACGACATTTGACGCACATGCATTTAGCCCAGTTTTCCCAGAACGAGGCTCATATACCGGTAGGGATTGTGCATGCGAATTCATGTCTTTGTATCATCTTTAGAACTTGGAAAAGTAACGACAACGTACTCAATGTCTCATCTTGGTATTCGATACATGGAATGTTATTGTGTAAAACCGTTTCAAGAATAGGTTAATGTACCTGTACTTACACAATGTTTTAACTAATGTCCTGTTATTGAACACAAGGGGCCAAAACAACTATAGTTCGCTCATCTGAGTAAAGATTTTAATGTTCATTTGATTAAAAATAATTTGACCCCAACCCCAACTTGCGTTGCCAAGGGGCATGATTGGAACAAACTTGGTTAAATACCACTATACAATCAAACAAACCAGATATCAAACCAATAGGCCTTATTAGTTTTAGAGAAGAATGTTTAGTTATTGTGCTTATAAAGTCAAAAGACCCCTGGGACATAACCAGTTTTCAACCCTTGGGAACGATTTGAACAAACGTCCTACAAAACATGAACGATAGGTCATTGTGGTTTCAGCGATGATTTTTAAAGTTATTTTGCTATGTCAGTTTATGTTCAACATTCCCCAAGGACATAATTTGAACAAACATAGAACAGACCACTTCTGTATAATTATGATGTTTCATACCAAATATCAAACCACTGGGACTTGTGGATTAAGCAAGTAATGGAGTCACAGTAATTTTGCTATACAATTCTATATAACGCATTTGATGCCTGGGATTTGGACATATTACCCCAATTTGGTACGATTTGAACCAACTTACAAACGGACAGCTAAACGCGGTTACTTGTCAAATATTGCACCTCTTGGAGTTGTCGTTTTAGAGATTTGAAAATGTGTTTTGACATTGTATGACCACTGGGACATGGCTAGTTTTGACTTAGAGGCATGATCTGAACACAACTGTGAGGACAACAATATGATGCCGGATACAAAAAATATCAAAACTGTAGGCCTTGTAGTTTCAGAAAAGATTTTTTAAATGTATCATGCTAAATAATAAAAAAAAATATTTCAAGTTTCCCACCATGGGGAGTGGCCAATTTTGAACCCAGGGACATAATTTAAGTTATTTTGCTACATTATTCTTTATAAATCGTGTGAGTCTGGGCCGTTGCAAGTTTTGACAAAATTGGTTGAACAAACTTATAAATGTCCACTGTATAATGTTACATAGTGACATACCAACCACTAAAGCTGTGTGTCATGTCGTGTCAGAAAAGAATTGCAAATTTACTTTTCTCTTTTCTAAATGAGTCTACATGAAACAAGTTAATCCCATGGCGATCTAATTTACAACACACGGTCATGATTTCAGTAAATTTGGTAGAGGACCACTGTATTATGTTACATACCAAAAAACAAATCTCTTGGCCTTGTAATTTCAGAGAATATGTTTAAGTAATTTTGATTTTAAAATCCACGAAAACCATGTAGCCACCGTGGTGAAACCAGAGTTGACCCTAGGGGTTTTATTTGAATTTACTTGGTATAAGTTCACCACACGATGCTGAATTCCAAATATCTAAGCTTTCAGAATGATAGTTTGGGAGATTAAAAAATTAGTATGTACATATATGGGCAACAAGGTATTCCAGGACAGCACCAATGTTGACTCCAGTGGCATCACGATGTTACACAGCAAAATCCAAATCTCTAGTCCGTTCGGTTTTGGGGAAGATTTTATGTCATTTTGCTATTGAAGTCTATATAAACCACGTGATCTCTGCAGCGTGGACAGTTTTTATCCCAGAAGCATAATTTGAACACACTTTGTACAGGACCAGTTTAAGATGGTAAATACCAACTATCTATGCTCTCATCTTCATAGATACTGTGGAGATTTGTTTTAAGTTTTCACTATATACACACAAGGGAAACAAATAACCCCGAGACAGGCATGATTTGAACAGACTTGGTAGAGGACCAGATTTTTTTTATCTTTAACATATACCAATTCTCTGAGCCTTGCGGTTTCAGAGGGAAAGTTTTTGAGTTTCCATTATCTATAATGTATTCGAAGAAAGAAGTAACAAACTCACTGACACACGAACGACGGACATCTCGGTATCCCAAAAGCCCCTCATGAGCACTTCATACTCACAAGAGCCAAAAAACTCTCTCTGAAACTAGATGTGTTCAAGTAAATGACTTTAAATAAAGGCAGTTATTGATTCAATCACTACGTTTACCACTGTTAATATTCCAGTTCTAATTTAAAAATAAAAATGGCAACATAGTGTACATTTATTTATATACATGTATGTCACATACACAAAATACGTAACAAATCAGTGTAAACAAATAATTTATGTACATGTATGTAGAACGTTAGGAACTGCTAATCAGCATTAATAACACGTCTGCTATAAGTCAATTCACAAGCACAAATGACGGTATAAAGTCTTAACTTAAAGCATACATGACGATAATGATTATTTAAAATAAATCTAGAAGAACGTGGTTTCCTAAAGAAAATGAATGTACATATATTTTAAAGCTGCCCAACTTCAACAACTATGTTATAATCGCGAGGAAGTATTCCCATCAAAGTGAATATCAACTATCGCGGGTCTATGTTGTAAACACGAGCAAGTATTCCCGTCAAATTGAATATCAACTATCGCGTATGTTTGGTATAATCACGAGCCAGTTTTAACCTCAAATTGAATATAACTGTCGCGTATTTTTGTTATAATAACGAGCCACTATTCTCCTCAAATTTAATAACAAATATCGCGAGTCTTTGTTATAATCACGAGCCAGTATTCCCGTCAAATTGAATATCAACTATCGCGTATATTTGTTATCATCACTAGCAAGTATTCCATCAAATTGAATATCAACTATCGCGGGTCTTTACTGTAATCACGAGCAAGTATTCAAGTCAAATTGAATATCAATTATCGCGGGTCGTTGTTTTAATCACGAGCCAGTTTTCCATTCAAATTGAATTTCAACTTATAATCGCGTACCTTTGTTATCATCACGAGCCAATTTTCCCATAAAATTGAATATCAAATATCTAGGGTCTTTGTTATAATCACGAGCCAGTATTCCCATCTAATGGAATATAAACTATCGCGTTTCTTTGTTATCATCACTAGCGAATATGCCCATCAAATGGAATATCAACTATCGCGGGTCTTTGATATAATCACGAGCCAGTATTCTCATCAAATTTAATATCAACTATCGCGGGTCGTTGCTATAACCACGCGCCAGTATTCCAATCAAATTGAATATCAACTATCGCGGGTCTTTGCTATACTCACGAGCAGTATTCCCATCAAGTTGAATATCAACTATCGCGGGTCTTTGTTATAATCACGAGCAGTATTCCCATCAAGTTGAATATCAACTATCGCGGGTCTTTGTTATAATCACGAGCAGTATTCTCATCAAATTTAATATCAACTATCGCGGGTCTTTGTTATAATCACGAGTCAATTTCTCATCAAATTTAATATCAACTATCGCGGGTCTGTGTTATAATCATTAGCCAGTATTCTCATCAAATTTAATATCAACTATCGCGGGTCTTTGTTATAATCACGAGCAGTATTCTCTTCAAATTTAATATCAACTATCGCGAGTCTTTGTACTAATCACGAGCAGTATTCCCTTCAAATTGAATATCAACTATCGCGGGTCTTTGTACTAATCACGAGCAGTATTCCCTTCAAATTGAATATCAACTATCGCGGGTCTTTGTTATAATCACGAACCAGCATTCTCCTCAAATTGAATATCAACTATTGCGGATGTTTGTTCTAATCACGAGACAATTTCACATCAAATTGAATATAAAATATCGCGGGTCTTTGTTATAATCTCGAGCCAGTATTCTCATCAAATTGAATATCAACTATCGCGGGTCTTTGTTATAATCTCGAGCCAGTATTCCATCAAATTAAATATCAACTATCGCGGGTCTTTGTTATAATCACGAGCCAGTTTTCTCGTCAAATTGGATATCAACTATCGCGGGTCTTTGTTACAATCATGAGTCAGTATTTCCATCAAATTGAATATAAACTTCCGTGGGTCTTTGTAATAATCACGAGCCGGTACTCCAATCAAATTGAATATCAACTACCGCGGGTCTTTGTTATAATCTTGAGCAAATTTCCAATCAAATTGAATATCAATTATCGCCCGTCTTTAATTAATCACGAGCAATCACTACCATCAAATTGAATATCATCTATCGCGGGTCTTTGTCATAATCACGAGAAAGTATTCCCACCGTGAGTGTCTCCCCATAGAGACCGACGTCAATGATTATGGATCCTTGGTATAACCAGATCCCTGTCTCGAGGCTGGGCTCCCCGTCGATGATTGTGAGCACTTCCGGGTACTGATATGGCGAAGAGAAGTTTCCATACATCGACATCTTGTCAACATTACTTTCGGCGTGCTTCGTCGGTTGTCCGCAGCTCTCTGCGGAGTTGTTGGCGCACTTGATTAAAACGCAGGCCTGCAGATAATACGTGTCGTCTGTGGTGTGCATACCGTCGAAGGCACCGAACGCGTACAGGGACGCGCTGAATCCGCCCTCGTACATTACGGAACAACAAAGCGTCCGTTGACAAACCGTCTTACTTCCATCGTCCTCTGTGATTAAGATAGACGTATATAGGTCGCCGTTAATACTGATTTTCCGCGTGAGGTTTGCGTTCACTGTGTGTGTGAAAACGTCAAGATCCGAGTTCGACTTTCTTCTTATGCTATCGTGTTGATTTTTATACTGAGTTGGTATTGTTCTACCAGGTGGAATTATAAATGGCGTCAACTTGTCAATAACTAGGGAGCCGACGCTGCCGACGGTGTCGTTGTAATAGTAGCTAGCGTTGATTGAAGTCCCTGTCGGCCAATACAGTCCGCTGCCATAATAACCCAGCGGTTGCAGGTGCAGATTCGCCGCCAGGAGGTTTATCAGCATGCCTTCTGCGAACGCCGAGTGGAACTCAATCGCCGACATGAGCGGAAGTTGCTCCCTCAAGGCCGCCGGCAAGACGATGTTGGTGATATTCATCTTCTTAATCAATGTAACCGTGGGCTCCTCGTGTAATATATCATTGGAACACAAAGTTGCGAATGTTCCAAACGGAGTTGTAAACGTTGTGTAATTGACGACTGCGGGTCTGTCGAAATAGTTCAACTCATCTGTATTTAGATTGTATTTGAAATAGCGGGCAATAAAGTCACCATTTGGAGCATAGACGACGTTGGTGCTGTATTGATAACGGTGGTCATCTGGGCATGACGCATCGCCGGGCGGACACGGTTGCGTAGCGCCCATGTTGGCGACCAGATAGAGGGAGTTGTTCTTCGCAATGCAACTGAGTTCAGTTTGAACCTCGGAGTCGAATGGTTTCGGCCTGTTGCACGGGTTCCACGTGCTCGCCGCTGGGTCGGGTATGTACTCCAAGTAGGGGAATATGGTCTGTCTAGTCCAGCCCAGTCCGTATATACCATATTCAGAGAAAACGATTATCTGAGCATGCTGAAAATAAATCAAATATACAAGTGAAAATGTATTTAAAGTACCAATCTAGATGAAATATGATTGCATCAAGTTGCACAACTATTTTTCTAGAAAAATGCGAACAACTTTCGCTCTAGAAACGTGCGATATTTAAATATTAATTATTGATCTCAAAATAAGCCGACTTTATATCTGTTTTAAAATAAAACATCAACATCATAACTGACGTACCCTGCTGGCTGCCATGTTAGCCTGTTCTGCGAAAACGGCGAGGTTTTTGAACATGACATTCAGTGCTTGAGGTCGAGTGATCACCGTGCCTCTATCCGCAGGGTACGTGACGTTATGTTCATAGACGGCACCGACGTAGGAATCCATAGCGTCGACTGTTAGTATATGCGACGTCAATATGAGAAGCACGGCCGTTTCTATAGTGTGGTACTTCATTTTAACGAATTACCTAAACACATGAAAATAATCATCACTTATAAGTAATGCTCATAGACGGCACCGACGTTAGAATCCATAGCGTCGACCGGGAACAAATGCGACGTCAAGATGAATAAAACTTGCATTGTAAGATTTCGGGACTTCATTTCACCAGAAATACGATAAAACAATTGAATATGTTACAATTGAAGCGCTTTATTGTGTTTCACACGCAAAAACAATAATGTATAAAAGGCTAGATATACTTATATATAACAATATTTTTATGTATTAAGTTTCAGCCATTATTTCATTTTACAATACAATTAAATAAAGTTAACTTACAAGCTGCTGGAGGATTCAATGGGTATGTTGTATATAGAGTATATATTAATGACCTTGGAATTTTTATCGGCATGATAACACACTGAGACGCCTTTCGTACAATCACTACATACCGTACGCTTTCAAAAACAGGTAAAGACAACGTTGTTTACTTAACTTAAGTCACATTTAACTTAAGTCAAATTGAATTTCAATTATCGCGGATCTTTGTTATAATCATTCGTGTATACAAACATGAGACATGGAGTACGCTGTCTTTACTTTTCAAAGTTCTAAAGATGATACGAAGACACGAATTCGCATGCACAATTATCTATATGAACACGTCTTAATCACTTATATTAAGTTGCTAGTCCTAAAGCCACTGAATTGGGACAAGTATACGATACGTATTATCTTGGTTATCATACAAACAAGACAAGTTGCGGTTTTAATGTCAAGGTCGAATAGTATATATTCTTGTCGCCAGGACATGTACATTAGAAATTCCACAACTTCGTAAGTGAACCTTTATTTGTTATATAATGAACTCAATAATGACTAAACTTTTTTTTAATTTCCAAATGTAAATACCACTGTAAGCAAACTGAAGTTAAGTTGCATAATTAACCTAAGAGAAATCACAATAATTGAACGGCTTCTGTATGGTATGTTTATAAGTAATGTTCATTTCCATTTGTTTAGGTAATCGGTTTAAATGGAGTCCCGCAAAATAGAAACGGCTGTTTTATTCATATTGACATCGCACTTGTTCCCGGTCGACGCTATGGATTCTTACGTCGGTGCCGTCTACGAGCATAACGTCACGTACCCTGCGGATAGAGGCACGGTGGTCACCCGACGTCAAGCACTGAACGTCATGTTAATCAACCTCGCCGTGTTCGCAGAACAGGCTAACATGGCGGCCAGCAGGGCAAGTCAGTTATTGATGTTTTACATTACAACAGTTGAAACGTCGGATTATTTTGCGATTAATAATCAATTATCGCACGTTTTGAAAGTTGTTCGCATTTTTCTAGATCAATAGTTGTGCAACTGGACACAATCAAATTTTATCTCGATTGGTACTGTTAATGCACTTAGACTTTTATATTGAATTTATTTTCAGCATGCGCAGATAATAGTTTTCCCTGAGTATGGCATATACGGACTGGGCTGGACCAGACAGACCATATTCCCCTACTTGGAGTACATACCCGACCCAGCAGCGAGCACGTGGAACCCGTGCAAAAGACCGAAACCATTCGACTCCGAGGTTCAAACTGAACTAAGCTGCATCGCGAAGAACAACTCCCTCTATGTGGTCGCCAACATGGGCGCTACGCAACCGTGTCCGGCCGGCGATGCGTCATGCCCAGATGACCACCGTTATCAATACAGCACCAACGTCGTCTATGCTCCAAATGGCGACTTTATCGCCCGCTATTTCAAATACAATCTCAATAAAGATGAGTTGAACTATTTCGACAAACCCGCAGTTGTCAATTACACAACGTTTACAACTCCGTTTGGAACATTTGCAACGTTTTGTTCCAATGATATATTACACGAGGAGCCCACGGTTACATTAATTAAGAAGATGAATATTACCAACATCGCCTTCCCGGCGGCCTGGAGGGAGCAACTTCCGCTCATGTCGGCCATTGAGTTCCACTCGGCGTTCGCAGAAGGCATGCTGATAAATCTCCTGGCGGCGAATTTACACCTGCAACCGCTAGGTTATTATGGCAGCGGACTGTATTGGCCGACAGGTACGTCAATCAACGCCAGCTACTACTACAACGACGACATCGGCAGCGTCGGCTCTCTAGTCGTTGACAAGCTTACGCCATTTATAATTCCATCTGATAGACCAATACAAACTCAGTATAAAAAGCAACACGATGTCATTACCAGAAATTTGAAATCAGATTTTGAAATGTTCACAGAAAAAGTAAACACAAACCTTTCACGGAAAATCAGTATCAACGGCGACCTATATACGTCGGTCTTGATCACAGAAGACGCTGGAAGTAAGACGGTGTGTCAAGGGACGCTTTGCTGCTTAGTGGATTACGAGGGTGGATTCAGCGCGTACTTGTACGCGTTCGGCGCCTTTGACGGCTTGCACACCGAAGACGAAACTTACTATTTGCAAACCTGCGCGTTCATCAAGTGCGCAAACAACTCCGCGGAGAGCTGCGGACAACCGACGAAGCACGCCGAAAGTTATGTAGACAAGATGGCGATGCAGGGAAACTTCTCTTCGCCGAATCAATACCCGGAGGTGCTCACGATCATCGACGGCAAGCTTAGTCTCGTGACGGAGATCTGGTATTTCATGTCCGGATCAATAATCATCGATGCCGGGCTATCAGGGGAGACAATCGCAGTGGGAATAATGTCACGTGATTATAATAAAGACCCTCGATAGCGAAGTTTTGTGTGTATACATACTCACCACTTGTTCTATGTCACATATGCAATAGAGATGATTGTAAAACATGTATGCCTCAGACTTGCAGCCGAAAAATAAATATGTGCAATTGTTCAGATATTTGTTTTAGAATGATTGCGTCCGTGACCTTGACCCAATTGACCTGTTTAACTCCAAGTTCATTGGCATCTGTCTTTCCTACTGAATAACCATCATACATAGTAGGATGATTATCGCTCAAAGCGTTCTCAATGTATCATGCGGAAAAGAAATGTATGTGCTGTTGACCTTGACATTAACCTGTTGACTTCAACAAAAATAGTTTTTTTTCGATACCTCCCAAGTAGCCACTATACAAATGTTCATGTTCGTCGGTCTAAGAGTTCTTAATATATCGTGCGGAAACGAATTGTCAACGGATCGACTAACCAACCGGCCGATCGACCGAAGGCAGATGGAAAGCAATAAACCCTCACTGTTTCGAAGGATGTGGTATAAAATGAAATATTTAGTATATTTAGACAACTTAATAATGTTCAAAGTGTTGTCTGGTTTTTGTTAAAAAAAAAATATAATAATATAATATATGTTCAGTGTTATGCATGGCATTTAGTTTATACATATCCGCTTCCGACCAACGTCAAAAAAATTCAGCAGATCTGAACAATAATCTTAAAATAATATGGGGTTTCCGCTAACCATACTTAGTTACGTGATCTAAATCAGTCAAACGCCAGCGAACTACTTAAATATGGCTTGGCTCTGGTGTCCGCGTCTAGTTGTCATATCCGGAGACCTCATCAAGTGAATGCATTCACGTTCAATCCTTTATGATATGAAGATGTTTAGTTATATCAAAGTACGAACATTGTAAAAATTTGACCATGAATCGTAAAAGTGATTACTATCTTGAGAGTAGGTGTAGTATATGTATTTTGTTATTGTAAGAAAGGAGTGTGTGTNATATTTAGACAAGTTAATGATGTTCAAAGTGTTGTCTGTTTTTTGTTAAAAAAAATATAATAATATATTTTCAGTGTTATGCATGGCATTTAGTTTATACGTGAAATAGTATCGATATGTATAGCTCTATAAAAACCTTTCCGCTTCCGACCAACGTCAAAAAAAATCAGCAGATCTGAACAATAATCTTAAAATAATATGGGGTTTCCGCTTACTATACTAAGTTACGATGATCTAAATCAGTCAAACGCCAGCGAACTACTTAAATATGGCTTGGCTCTGGTGTCCGCGTCTAGTTGTCATATCCGGAGACCTCATCAAGTGAATGCATTCACTTTCAATCCTTTATGATATGAAGATGTTTAGTTATATCAAAGTACGAACATTGTAAACATTTGACCATGAATCGTAAAAGTGATTACTATCTTGAGAGTAGGTGTAGTATATGTATTTTGTTATTGTAAGAAAGGAGTGTGTGTACGTATTGTAAAAAATACAAGTATGAAAATTATCTTTAAACCAGTTTGAACATCTGATTTCCGACGAAGTTTTGAGTATATAAACAGTGGAATAAGAGGATCTGTTTAATGCAATAAACAATAATAAATCATAATAATTCGGTGCGTACAAGAAACTACACACGTGTTTGTTCTATTTGAAAGACAATTTCATCACAAACCATGTAAAAAGTAATTAACGCACAAGCTTAACGAATGATTCCATCGCCGTTGAAAGGATTTGATAAATTCAAAAGTTGCAGCATTTATATAAAGGGTATCGTGGTGCAAATTACGTAAAAACACAACACAGTGGTGTTCATAGTGAATTACATGCAAGTTACGCAGGTTGCTTAATTAAAACATATCTGCGTGTTACTTCAACACCTCTTCAGAAAATTGTCCTTAACAGTCGATAGTGTAATCTAATGATAAGAAAACTAAACGTTAATACGAGAACGTTACATGACGTCAACGTGAACGCCACAAAATACGAAACCACGGATGTGACATCATCATGCCGCTGGTGATATACAAGTGGGACGGTGACGGCGTGAGCACGAGAGGTCACGTGTCACTAGGACTTCCTAACGGCGTCCATATCAGCTGGTGGCCCGGTAAAAAGAGTGAGTATTAGTGCATGGTATTGACTGATAAACGAATGCAAAGTTATTTCATACACTAAATTTAGTTATGTAATTTTGAAGTTTGCTTGCTTTTTTCATGGATTGGTGTATACTGTCAGCCAATAAGAAGGCGTGTTTTTGTTTGTTTTGCAGTATGTATACATGAATGTATTGATATGTGTATGCATCTATGAATTATGGAAGCAAGTTGTGAAACAGTCTTTAAATTTGCTTGAATCGATACGCACATTCATTCTTGACTAATAGAAACAAATTATAAAAAGTTAATTTACTATTTAACGACTTAAAAGTGATGTGTGGAAAACAAATAATATTCAAGGAGCATTACCAGTTCACACAAACATACAGCAGAACACTGATCTTCATGAATGGAAGGTTAAAGCTAACAAAAATGTAAATGCATGATCACAGTAATGGATTAATTTTCCGTGCATTTAATGTCATACACATAGCAACTTATGGCAAAGGTAAGTTAACACAACTATATAAACACATTATTCTCTTACAGCAAAACAGATTACAGTGCAGGGTGTCAGAGCAGTCGACGGACAAACCTTAGAAATGGACATAGCAAATTTCGACGGCGTGGGACCGACAATTTATAATCTGGACACAACCGACGAAGAGGACGCTGAAATCATGCAATGGTGGACGAACTTTAAATCAAAGACTACAAAATATCACCTTATGAACTGCAACTGTTCCACCGTCGTTTCTAAAGCACTCAGCGTCGTCTATGGCAACGTAGAGGACTGGTACGTCATCAAGGAGGTGTGGACGCCCAATGACGTCGAGCGCGTGGTCCAACGGCTCATTACGGGCGAGTACAAGAAGATGCATTTGAGTCGCGATATGGAGGCGATTAACATCATGCAGGAGAACGAGTTCGTTGTGATTCAGCGACGGGAAGAGACCAAATCGAAGAGGAACCGGCGAACCTGGTGGACGCAGATCTCCAAAAGGGGGAGAACGCTTGTTGGTTTGGATGACGACGCGGACGCCGCGACGTGTTGTTTCTCGTGTTGTCGCTGATGGCTTTGCAAAGGTTCCACGTGTCAACTATGCGGTCGGGAACACAACTGACTTATATGCATATTTCAGTACAGAATAGTGTTTAGGCAATCCACTTGACTGTTTCTTGTTGAACGGTTGACCTATTTATCTTACAGGATCACATCACACAATGTGTGCAGTTCTATGAATGGAAATTTGTCTTTCAAACATTTAAAGCTGGAAAAAATCGTAAAAAACACACTGAAAAATGAATATTGATCTTGGTAACGGGCTGTTTTCTCTGTCGCAGCCTTTAATCCACAAATACGGAGGAAGCAATGTTTAATGTCTTGAAATACAAATTGTATGTTTAATATACGATTAAACGTATTTAAAATAGGATTAGTAAACAGTTGAGTTTCCCATTTTACAATTGATTGCAAATAAACTTGATAATTGACAGCTACAGCCATGTTCATCAATTGCAGCTTCATATTTCAAATTGCCTATACATTTTTATTCAACTACCAATGCGCAATTCTGTTCCTGCGCCTGTTGGTTTAAACCTATTTATTTTTAGCTCGATTGAATCGAAAGCCTAATGCTTATTGAAACGCTCACGAGTCCGTTTCCTGGGTAGAACAAGTACTTGGTGTCTTAGGGAACGCTCCCATAGTGCGAACCCGTGACCCCGGTCCCCAGGCGGACATCATATCTACTATGCCACGGCGACCTTTTACCTTATAAAGAGGAAAACAAAAGATTCCGTGTTTGTACCATACGAATTAAAACAAAATGTCAGTTCTTCACATATTAATATTTAATTCAATCTGATCATATCTGGTCATCTTTCCTCATGCTATCTTTCGTATCGGTTACTGCTTAATTAGATATTGAATATGTAAGGTCCATAAATTGAAACATTTTATTGACGTTGAATCATTCGATCATTTTAACTGTTTCGAAGATATAGGATACCATTCAAGTCGAACTTTGCCACAGGCGACAGTTTTTTCGCGGGTTGTCAAAATGCAGAATCGCCTTAAATAATGACGGTTTAAATATGCGTTCTAGATCGTGTCACTGAGCTTATAGCCCTATATATGTGTTTATATAAACCGTACATACGCACTCATATATGATAACTCGTGAGTTACCATGAGTTTATATCTCTGAAATATTGCGATAAGTTAACTAACTGGCCACAACTCGACTCATATCCCCTAAGTAAACACATCAATATACCCAAAAGTACTAAACACACTAGGCGTTAATTGATGTCGACTTGTACATAAATAACGCTTTGTGCGGTAAAGATGGCTGCAGTGTTGGTGTTGTCGTTGTTGTTGTTTGCTGCTGAAGGGCTAGCGACGAATACAATCAGTCTAAATGGACAGTGGATAGTTTCTTCGGGAGGTCAGTATTTCATTCGTTTACTATAGCAATGTTTACTTAATGTACGCGGTTTGGTATGCCACTAGTCATAGTCATGTGATAGTTTAGGATTAAAGCTGCTGTTTCATGTATTCAAGCGATAAATGTGTGTTATACATTTAATTTATTCTCTTTTTCTTGTGCTAGGAGTAACTCGCTCATGTCCAATGTCGCAATTCATATTCAAACGTTTATGTGTTCCAGACTTATATAACTTTGTAAAAATAGGTATATTAATATGTTATATCTAATCATATATTGAGTAACAATTGTCGATTTAAAAATAAAAATTGATATTTTTTTCAAAGGGTGTATAGCAGGTTTAAAGGATCAATAAATAAATGTGCTCTGGTTTAACAGCTATTTATATTGACACAACTTTCGGTTGATTTTATAGACACTTAGACATATGCGGATATAACATGCAAAGCAGAACTACACGCGGTGACACGAGGATTTAACTTCCTGTATTAGATACATTTAGTATAAAAGCAGACAACAAATAATGTACCGGAAGACGTACTTGTACACGCAATGCTAAAGCTTGGGGTTCGGTCGCTCAAAAAGGCCAGTTAGGCTAAAACCCTGTTAATTTGTGACATAAGTAAAAAAAAAGTGCTAGCAAAATGCTAACTTTTTAAAATATCACATTTGTCTGATAATACCCATTTTTTTTACAATAAACACATATATTACGGTAAAACTTCGACATCTTATTAACATAAACCTTAAGATGCACGAGATAACGTTTTGAACAAATCGGCGCAAGGGGTTTATAATTTATGTTTATTTGCTTATTTTGTTGCATTTTTTTTCGCCGTTTTCAACAATATTTCAGTCTTATCACGGCGGTCATTAAACCAACTCACACTTTTTTTTGGACAGCTGGTTTGCAAGTTCTCCGTGAACCAACTTCTGCCAGTAAATGAGTATTGCCATACTTGATTCAGAGGAAGTGGGATCATGCCCGTAAGAATCCATCCCCACAAAAGTTATGTGGCCGGAAAGGAATCATCGGAAGTGTAGTCCAGCGCTCCACCAACTGAGCTTATCGGTCCGGTCAAAAAAAAAAAATGAAAAAATAAAATAGAGAATTTAGTAAATTTTAGCCTCGCTCTGTGAAAGGTGGTTAAATACATGTACGTAAAGTGTTGTCCCAGATAAGCATGTGCAGCCCGCCCAGGCTAATCAGGGGCGACAGTTTCCGTTTTTATTGTATTTTTCGTTTGAAGGAAGACTCTTTTTGACGAAAATCCACTTGAGGTGGAAAGTGTCGTCGCTGATTAGCCTATGCGAACTGCACATGCTAATCTTGAACGACACTTTACGCACACGCATTTAACCCCGTTTTCTCAGAGCGCGATTCATGTTTATCACACATACTGATGAGCATTGATTGTCGCCATGCTAGCCCTGCACGTCCTTGTTTAGATATCAGCGTCCCCGGTACGGTGCCCGGCTCCATGTACACGGCCCTGATGGACAGCGGCAGGATCGGGGACCCCTACTTCCGGATGAACGACCAGGAGTACGGCTGGATAGGGGGCAGGGACTGGGCGTACAGACGGACCTTTCAAGGTACACATTTATATTGACCCTCTTTGTGCAAAAAATAATCGAACTTTTTTAGACATAAAAAGGTTGAGTTATATACGTATGTAGATTCGGGTTGACGTTTGAAACGGAATTTTTAATAAATCTGAATGTAATGTACAACGGCAAGCATGCATTCAAACGTTTGGTTTAATAAAAATTACATTTGTATAATTTGCATTTCCTTTCAACGAATATAATTTTATTGCATGCTACACATTTCTGAGCACATGTTATTTCCGTTTTACACACATGTAAAAGTCAAAGCCGAAAGTAACTCTATGTAATATATTGTACGCATGTCAGTCACCGCGGACACACTGGCGTACCCCCGGGTGGTGCTGGTTTGTGAAGGCCTTGACACAATTGCCACGGTGACCGTGAACAACCAAACTGTGGGCACGTCCATGAACATGTTCGTGAGATATGTGTACGATATCAAGCAAGCGATAGTGGTGAGTGAACTTGATTGTTCCATCCAGATAACCGATTCCATTAAGATCACAGTATCAATTGCATCGCCGTTATTAAATATTGGCGAAAGAAAATTATTGATAGATATGTCCAATTAGTACATCCTTCAAAACAAGTTAATAAACTATTTGTTTTATCGCCACAAAAGATGCAAACAATAAGCATTGTGGAATATATGCATGTTTGCGTCTTTTTGACGCAACATTTTAAGTACTATACGCATCATGTAAATCGGCAAAAGAGACGTAATACACCATTGGTGTTAGCCATATATATGAGCCACGCTCTGAAAAAAACGGGGTAAAATGCATGTGCGTAAAGTGTCGTCCCAGATAAGCATGTAGGGTCCGCACAGGCCAATCAGGGACGATACTTTCCGCTTTTGTGCTATTTTTCGTTTAAATAAATTCTCTGCTTAAAGCAAAAATCCAGTTTTGGCGGAGAGTATCGTCCCTGATTAGTATGTGCGGACTCCACAGTATAATCTGGGACGACACTTTACGCACATGCATTAAACCCCATTTTCACAAAGCGAGGCTTATATATCTGACTACCTACTCGTATACATCCAGGTCGGCCAAAACACGATCACAGTTCAGTTCCAGTCCGCTACGGCCTACGTGAAGCAGGTGGCGAATTCTCTCCCCTACGACATCCTGCCCACCTGTGTTCCGCCCCAGTACCACGGGGCCTGTGGGGCCAACCTCATCCGGAAGACGCAATGCTCCTTCAGCTGGGATTGGGGACCCTCCTTCCCCACCCAGGGGATCTGGTACTTGATTAGTGTTGTAAAACCGTCTTAATCCGAACCACGGTTGAATGCGCTTATTTCCATTAAAAATGTACTCGGATAGTTATAGTCACGCATTTCGATACCGGTTAATCGATACGAGTATGCATCCATGTGAGTTTTTTTAACCATTACAAATGATCCTCGCTCTGTGAAAAGGGGGTTTAATGCATGTGCGTAAATTATCGTCCCAGAGACTGGAATTTTGTCAAAAAAGAGTCTAGTTTTAAACGAAAAATACAATAATAGCGGTAAGTGTCGTCCCTAATTAGCCTGTGCGGACTGCACAGGTTAATCTGGGACGACTCTTTACGCACATGCATTAAACCCCTTTTCACAGAGCGAGGCTTAAATATAAACCCACTATTTATTATTGATGAACTCAGTCATTGATTTGCAAGGCTACCTACGGGTAATGGTGTTTTTTTCACGGTTCATTGAGTTAAACAACTTATTGCATGGTTATATCACATCTATCATATACCATCTTTTATATGGCATAGCTATATTGCAGTACGGTATGGCAGAGCTATATATCAATTGTCATAAAGCTCATCTATATTGCAATAAGGTAAAGCAGAGCTATATATCATCTCTCATATAGGATAGCTATATCGCATCTTTCATATTGCATTGCTTTGTCACATCTTTCATATATCAAATGCCATATTGCGTAGCTATATCGTATCTCAAAACATTTCTGCCTCTCCATGGTTACAGGCGGGACATATATATACAAGGCTACAATACGGCTGTGATCAGAGACGTCACCTCGGAAACTTCGAAGAGTAAGATTATTTTGTCGTCCGCGTCTTGAACGTTATTGTTTTGCCCTTTTTATGTTTGTGTAGTTGTTTTGCGCATCTGTTATCGAAATAATTTTGTTACACAGAAGAAGTATTAGAATACCTCGCTATTTAAACGCAATCGTTAAAGGGAGTTGTTCACAGATTTTGCGTGTTTGAAGTGTGTCATAAAATGCCATATGTGGCTAGAGTTGAACATCGGGACTAAAGGGCTCAAGTATAAAGACAAGAATAGAATTTAAGAAAGAACACAAAAGGAAAAAAAAGTTACCCCCCCCCCTACGGGGCTCGAACCAGTGTCCTTTGAAATACAATACTTTAACCGTAACCACTCGGTCATCAGGGCAAGTATGTTGCATTAAGAATTTTAAATTTAATATGATCGATTCGCGTGTGTTCCATAATTTAACGAAAACGACGTAAGCAATGCAAATTATCTTATCGTTTCGCGTTTCTAAAGCTTTAAATATAATTTTATCAATTTGAAATGATGTTTACGCATAAACGGACATATATTTCCAGAATTATTTTTCTATCATTGCTTTTATTTCGCTCATTGATGTACAGTATAATTTTATTATATATATATGTTTTGTTACTTTGTGACAAAGTTTGGACAATTTTGATTTCGACAATCTGTGAACAGATACCTTAAAGTGACACAGTAACCGCGATGTTGATATTGTGTTACTTATTGACACTAAGTTGCAGAAAACATTGCGTGGAACAAGTAGTCCAATGTTAACGATCGAGATAAAAACAAACTCCGCAATTTGACTCTTATCCAGATGCGGACGGCACATGGCATCTCAAAGTGGATATTTTCATGGAGGCCATTGCGCAACTTCCGGTCCAGGGTCACCTGGAGGTCAAACTTGACTCTACCTCCGTGACGTCATCGAAGCAAGTGACGTTGACGAAACAAAACGATAGCGTTTCGTTTAACATAAATATCCCCAAGGTAAAGCTCTACTATTCAATTGGTATAAACAAAATAAAGGCGTTCATAACACATGTTTAGTTTAAATCCTTTCAAATTGATAAATATCCCCAAACCAGCACGAATTGCGCATTATGATACATTGATCTATACGCAGTAAGTAGTGCGGACCAATAACGGGTAATATCTTGAAATATACAATTTATTTGTGAAAAAGCAACCATCAGTATTTGATCAATTTGCAGGATAGACACTTCGTTCTTCTTCCAAACTAACACTGTTTGAGGATGGCCATTGTGTTATAGTTAAAATCGAATATTGACCCGGTAGAGTCTGATATGCCCGAGTTATTGTCCCTTCGTGAATACAATCGGAAATTATTAACGTATTGAATTTATTCAATACTATACGGATATTCATTTGTAGTTGCATGTATAGTACATATTGTAAACCTTGGAGAGTACAACAACCTTTGCCGAAGGCAAGTCGGCCTTTCAACGCTTTGGTATTTTTAAATGATGCTGGATCATAATGACGTCATTATACCAAAATATGAGAAAATCACGTGACGATAATTTTTTTTATACAAAATGAATTTATATTTCAGAGTTCTTCAATAACCGAATGGTGGCCTAACGGATACGGGAACCAGTCCCTTTACGACCTGTATGTGTTCTACACGGACTCGCTGGGAACCATGAACAACAAGAAGATCCGCATAGGCTTCCGTACAGTGGAGCTGGTGCAGGACTATGTCTCCGTTAACAAGTCGCTAGGTATCTGGGCCCATACATACACTGCTTCTTAGACATATATTAACTTAAGTGAACAATTCTAATACATGTTTTTTCTGATACAAATCTTTGTTTTGTATTTGGAATCTAGTTATAGAGAAACGCATTTTGATTTTTTCACTGGATGTAACTACACTTGACCAATATCGGAGTAGTTAAGAAGCGTGTATATGTCTCAAACTAAATTTGCATTTGACAAGAGTCCCAGTGTCTTATTCATATTTTAAAACTTGTGTTCGACTCCCAGGCCGGACATTCTACTTTCGGATCAACGGGCGACCCATATTTCTGAAGGGTTCAAACTGGATTCCGGCCGACAGCTTCCTGGAGCGCGTGACACGTGACCGGGTCTACAACTACCTCAAGTCTGCGGCGGACGTACACATGAATACGCTCAGGGTCTGGGGCGGAGGGGTGAGTCACGTGGTTTTTGTACTGGACACGTACATGACGTATGATCGTTTGAAGTTCAAACAGTAATGGGCCATATGATAATTATATGGCAGTATATTACATCCGGTGAATATTTACATAGATAAACCACATGTATAAGAACCTGTTTAGACGGGGAACGGTATGCTACCATTGTATGCTACGATTGTATGCTACCATTGTTTGCTACCATTGTATGCTTTCATTGTATACTACCATCGTAAGCTACCATTTTAAGCTACCATTATATGCTACCATTATATGCTACCATTATATGCTACCATTGTAAGCTATTATTGTATGCTACCATTGTATGCTACCATTTTATGCTACCATCGTAAGCTACCATTCTATGCTAACATTGTATTCAACCATTGTATGCTATCACTTTACAAATGTATTCAACAATAGAGCACGACTATTGAGTATCATAGTCATTATTGTTTGGTGCTACAGCTGAGGTGTGATTTAAAAAATGGTTCAATGATATAGATGGTCTGTAGAATATTGGTAGTCATGGAAACCACATGAGCCTCGCCCTGTGAAAATGTGATTTAATGCTTGTGCGTAAAGTTTTTAGCAGTCCGCACAGGCTAATAACTGACGTCACTTTCCGCCTAAACTGGATTTTAGCTAAGAAGAGCGTTCATTTGAACAAACAATACCATTACAGCGGAAAGTGTCGTCCCGGATAAGCCCGTGCGCTCTGCACATGCTAATCTGGGACGACACTTTAAGCACATGCATTAAGCCCCGTTTTCCAGAGCGCGGTCCATATATATGTTTCCATGTGTTTCAGATCTACGAGATGGACATGTTCTACGAGATAGCGGACGAGCTGGGCATCATGCTGTGGCAGGACTTCATGTTCGCCTGCGCAATGTACCCCACCCACCCAGCGTTCATAGACTCCGTGAAACAGGAAGTGACGTACCAGGTGAGAGATGGGTTAAAAATATTCGGAACACTTTTCTTGTAGGCATGCGGTGAGTAAAATTCAAGCATTGATCAGTCATACATGCTTTCTTTATACATGCAGTTTGAATACATGCCGCTTTGGAATCGAACTTTTGTCTTCAATAATAAGTTCACTTCAAGCATTGATCGTCATACATATTATCTTCATGTGCAAAAAAAGTTTGAATACATTTCGAACGTGAATTGCCCTTAGCGTCCCATAATAAAATCCAGATAAGTCTTAATCTACTCTAGAATTCCTAAAATTACAATACCAAAACAAGATACTGCAAAAGGTAAAGTCCTCCGTTCGTGGCTAGCATTTCAACTGTATAGCCTATAAAATATAATGGAAATGAATTTGTTTGAAATTTATTGTTTCACAAATACTAAGTATCAACGTTCAACTGCCTTTGGTTTCAGGTACGGCGTATGAAGCACCATCCGTCAATCATCGTGCTTAGTGGTAACAACGAGAACGAGAAGGCTCTGGTACAGGACTGGTACGGCACCGGGGTCAACTTCACACTCTACAAGGCGGACTACCTCAAGGTAAGTGTAAACTTCACTCTCTACAAGGTAGACTACCTCAAGTTAACTGTAAACTTCACACTTAACAGGTGTATCCCTCCGTAAGGGGTCTAGTAAGAAGCCGTGAAACTAAACGTATCATCATCATTTGCAAGATCATCAATAACAACATAACCGCCCTATTCAACAACTCCGTATGCAACTTCTTTCTTAACAGAATCAATAATCGAATGTCATTTTGTTCTTTACCAAGCTCTACATCGACACGGTACGGTCCATCGTGATGGCCGAGGACACGTCCCGTCCCTTCCTGGCGTCCAGCCCATCAAATGGCGTCGAGACGCAGGCAGAGGGCTGGGTTGCTGAGCAACCGTACGACACACACTATGGGGACAGTGAGTGGTTCTTTAGTGTTTCATGTTTGAGTATTTCGAATTCTAAAATACTTTTAATCGCTTTCACGAATAAAAAGTATTTTTAAACACAATTTAAGAACCGTCACTTGTGATTGAATACTTCTTATTTTAGCTAACTGAGCATGAAGTATTCATGGTGAGCATAAATTGTCAGTCTATGATGAAACTTGGTCATAATGTGTATCTTAACATTATATAGGTTTAGTTTAAATCTCGGTGGCGTGTGTCCAAAGTATAGGTCACCAGGTCAAATCTAAGAAAACCCTTGTAATCGTTATGGAAGCCACGTGTATGACTGAATCTTGATGCAACTTGGTCAGAATATTTATCTTGAAAATATCTAGGTCAAGTTTGAATTTAGGTTATGTTCGTCTTAAAACTAGGTCACCGTGTTGAATCTTAGACAAACCGTATTACCACGCAAGAAGACACATTTATGACTCAATCTTTATGAAATTTGGTTAGATTTTTTTATCAAGGCCAAGATCGAGCCTTGATGACGGGTGTCTACAAAAGGAATAACTAGGTCACCAAGTCAAAGCTTCGAAAAACTTCCGAAGCCACACTTATGACCCATTCTTGGTGATACTAGAACAGAATGTTTATCATGAAAATATCTAAGCCAAGTTTGAATCTAGGTCACGTGTGTCCAAAAATTAAGCCTCTGTGACAAATCTTAGAAGAAAACTTATAACCACTCTATAAGCGACAATTATGTCTTAATCTGTATGAAACATGGATATATTGTTTATATTTACAATCGTTGAATCCGGATTATGTTGGGGTCAAAACCAGGTTACCAGGTCATGTCTTCGAAAATGTGTGTACCTTCAAATCAGTTGAGCGTTTTGTTAATTTAAAATGATGTTTAGGAGTATATATATATCGTTTTGGATTTCGACATGTATAATAAACATGACAGTTTAAGGTAGCAAAGCCTGTTTCATATTGATATTTACGCCGGAAGGGACACCAAATACCCGTAGCCGTAAGATTCATAAATATCGCCCTTCGTTCGCCCGTGCGTCCTTTCTAAGAAGCCGCGTTTCTCGTTCAGTCCACGAGTACAAGTACCTGACCCCGTTCTATGACCCCTCGGTGCTTCGGATCCCCCGGATGTGCTCTGAGTACGGGCTGCAGTCCTACCCCAGCCTGGAGGGTCTCGAACCCGTCTACAACGACACGGACATGGACTACTGGTCAGACCTCAACGACTATCGCAACCACCATCCATTTGGTGAGTATAACAACTCTGTAATTAGTTTAAACCTATTTATTTAAGCTCGATTTCATCGAAAGCCTAAGGCTAATTTGAAACGCTCTCGAGTCCGTTTCGTGGGACTAGAACCAGTACTTGGTGTCTTTTGGGGGAGATTTAAAGAACGCTCCCACTGTGTGGATCAAACTCGTTACCTCCCGATCGCTAGACGGACACCATATTCACTACGCCACGGCGACCTTAACTTGTTTATTAAACACTTGTGAAGCAGACCAGTATTGTTTAATACATTTAAATGTGTATCTCAAATTCTGTATACTGTTGTCAATAACTGTTTCGAGTTCAAAGACTACGGCAACCGCAACTTATTCAACAAATTCTATAAACATAACTTGCTAAAGGCTGTAATGATAGAGCAGTGGCCGGTTTGCTATACTCAGCCAGGTATGTATATTAACATAATATACATACCTGACTCACCTGATCGCACTCAATCGGCTCGGTGAGCAGTGTTGGTGGTCATAAAACCGGGCGGGTTGCGTTTCTTCGTCACCCATTCAAGACCAGACCAAAAATTACGAAATATATATGTGCTACATGTGAGCTATGTATGCACATTACCCCATTTTTAACAAAGCATTCTGTATGTATTATTAAACATATTTTTATTTCAGAATTCGTAGATAATTTTTATCTCATATGTCTTATTATTTCAATTAAAAAAATCTTTGTTCGTTTCCTAGGCAACGTGGAGATGATGGCGGAGGCGATCCAGTATGTCAACCTGCCCAACTGTCCGGACCGGAAACAGAGGTTCAGCGACCTCATTTACGTCACACAGGTGATAGACGCGGTGGACTGACTTTGCAACAACTGGTTGCTAAGTGTATACATGGAGTTAGGGTCATCTTTATACATCTAATGAGATTGGTGCAAGTAACACATTGTAAAACACACCACCTTTGAGTGTAATGTGTGTTTGTATCAAATGTAATATGTAAGTGAAATAAGTGTTCTCAAAGGTTGTACAAAAATTATCATGGTCCTGATTTAGAACATGTGTGTTGCTGTCGAAAATAGTTATTGTCTGCCCATAGTTGAAATGGTTATCAAAATAAATGTAAGAAATCAAAGCAGAAAACACTACCTATATGTATGAGCTGACAGTTTTCGGTACTTTCAGATAGACCACGCGGTGGGCATGCGCACCTGGTCGGAGCACTACCGGCGCTGGCAGAACCGCCTGGATTCCGATGGTCAGGGGAACACCATGGGCGCCCTCTACTGGATGCTGGCGGATATCTGGCAGGCGCCCACCTGGGCCTCTATCGGTAGACATGCAATGTAGTGTTCGTCAGAGGTCGCCGTGGCGTAGTGGATATGGTGTCCGCCTAGCGACTGGGAGGTCACGGGTTCGATCCCCACATGCAGCGTTCCTTCGATCAACCCAAATACATTAAGTACTGGTTTTAGTCCCAGGAAACGGACTCAATAGCGTTTCTATAAGCCTAGGCGTTCGATGCAATCGAGCTAAAATAAAAAAGGTTTAAACTGAAATCTTCGTTTAATTAAATAATAACATCCGATTCATTAGTTGTCGCTGTTAAGTATGTACACATTGATCGTGCCTCAGACAGTAACTATCCTTTTGCTGTCTTGCATATTAAACCACTGAGTGAAAGAATTACAATTAGCTCGATTTTAAATATGTTTTATTACTTTTTCATTAGAAAAATGACAATATGATGTTATTTTTTTTATTTACGCTGGTGTGTTATTGGTTAATTCTGAGCCAAAAGTAAGGTTCCACGCATCATTCAACCGGTTTAAACCCCAATGCTTTACATTATAAGCGCTCCTAGGCGGAGACCCAATGTTGATCTTTTTCATTTCATGTCGTGTTATCTGTTTTGTCCTGTATTGTATGGAAAATAGTTTACTTACCTGAACCGATAGACTAGCGGGTATTAGTTCAAAGTTCACTCCTGATAATGTTTCTTGAGTTCCTTCACTCCGATATGTTAATAATGTTTGCTTCAGAGTATGGTGGGAAATGGAAGATGCTTCATTATTTCGCGGCCCATTTTTTCGCGCCGACCATTATTTCTCCGACAATGGACGGCGACTTTCTGGATGTCTACATAGTGATAGACGAACTTCCGGTAAAGGAAACTAGACAAGACGACACGTACCAGCTGATTTTCAAACCTAAAACCAACCCGAGACCCTTCAGGTAGGATTTAAAGGATATGGCATTTGAAATGCACAACAATAAACGTGATAGTTATGCTAACTTTGTTTATTTGTCATTGTAAATTCATATAGATGATAAAAAACTGCACAGTATCTTAATGGGTTGATGAACTCAATTTTAAGAGCCTAAGAGTAACAAATACCAATTTCAAGCACATTTGCGGGGAATGTGGTTACATATGCCTCGCTGTTAATAGCAATTTGTGACGATTTCTATTTTCCGCGGTCCTTTGATTAAGTTATTTATGACTAAGTTCACAAATTACTTGACCAGGGAGGGGGTGTCTGGATGGGGCTGGCTTGTATACGTCATCCAGATTGTAGGAAATAAACTGTGTATCAATGGATTTTTTGCAAAATATATTGTTTAAATCCAAACTTGGCAGCAGAAAAGTATTATATAAAATTGTAATCTAAGAGCAACGGCATTCCTGTTGATAAAAATATGAGAAGCTGCAGACAAGCTAAATATGGTATAATCATGTAGTAGTATGTGCGATTGTCGAATTCACAATTCCTATCCCTGGTTTACAGCATATTTGACATGAGCACGTGGGGCAACCCGCCGGCATCTCACACCCGTGCCGCCGGCCCGCCGTCGGAGTTCGATGGCACCTTGTACATAGAGATGTACTCGTGGAGCAGCTTCACTGCGCTGAAGACGTGGAGCGTGCCGTTTACGGTAATATCCGGGAATCGACGAAGATTTAGTTTTTATTTGCTAATATAAGGATTTGGGAGCATTACTTATTTCAGTATTTTTAACATTGAACAAGTTCTATTAGTACAATGAGTACACATTTTAGCCTCTTTCTTGGAAAACTGGGCTTAATGCATGCTAATAAAGTGTCGTCCAGATTAACCTGTGCAGTACGCACAGGCTTATCAGGGACGACACTTTCCGCTTATATGGATTTTGTGTTTAAAGGAAGTCTCTTCTAAACGGAAAGTGTCGTCCCTGATTAGCTTCTGCGGACTGCACAGGCTAATATGGGACACTTTACGCATATGCATTTAGGCCAGTTTTACAAGAACGCAGCGCATTTGATAAGTCCAATGTCAACCGTGTCTGGCATGAGCTAACAGCAGCCAACATGTAAATGAGCCTCGCACTCGGAAAACACGTGTGCCTTACGTGTCGTCTCAGAATAGCCTGTGCAGTCCACACGGGCTAATCAAGGACAACACTTTCCGCCTCAATTTGATTTGTTTTAAAAGATACTTTCTTTAAAGGAACTGGTTCACAGATTTTGGCATGTTTTGAAGTTTGTCATTAAATGCTTTAAATTGATAAATGTAAACATCGGGACTAAATAGTTCAAGTATAAAACAAGAGAGAGAAAAAAGTAATCCACACCTGGGCTCGAACAACTGACTCTTGGAGCAATCCTCGTAATGTCACAAATATAAAGATAACAACAGAACTCTACAAATTATTAAATCGTTTCGCGTTTATAACGCTTTATAATTTTCCGGGTTCTAAATCGTCAAAAGATGCATATAATGGATATTTAAGAGAATGGTAAATGTTCAGTATTAACGTTTCTTTGCAAATATCAGAACAACAACGAACATTTGCAAATCTGAAACCAGTTTTTTTCCATTTTTATCAATTTACCGAATCGTGAATAGGTCCCTTTAAAAGTACAATTCCGTGAGAGCGGAAAGTGTCGTCCCTGATTAGCCTGTGCGGACTGCATAGGCTAATCTGGGACGACACTTTACGCAAAAGCCCCGTTTTCCCTGATCGAGACTCAAATATCAAAGTGTATTTAAGAATAAACGAATTATTCCATTAACTTGTATTCGTGCAATACATTCTCTTCTGTCATAATAACAATTGCCAGAGTTTTTGTTTTTCGTTAAAATCTCAGTCAAGTCAAGTCACTATTGGGATGTCTATTAAGGCGGTACAAAATGCCATTTCAGATTGTATTTTACGAATTATATGTCGTTTCGTATACTGAAAACACCATAAACTAAATTGTCCTAGTAATTACGAGTATCCCTGATGTTGCATGCATTTTTGTGTTTATGAGCATTGAAACCGTAAGAAAATACTATCTTCACATGCACAATTTCATATCACCATGAACAATGCATGTAAGTTTGAATGCTGTTCGTGTGACATGTGTCGGACAAGCGTGTGTCAACATACATACGTCCATGGCGATTTTAGTTTACCCCCTGTACAAAAACGTGTACAAGTAAATTGTCGGGCAAGTTTTTGTTTACGATCGGACAAACGCACGTCAACGGGTATTCTCATATCACCCTGTTTTTCCAGATGAACAGTACCGCCCAGTCTGTGTTCCGTGCGAACGTGGATACGATGGTTCAGAGTGCCGGGTGCACGAGACGCAGCACGTGCTTCCTCGTGCTCCACTTCGGGGACAGAGTGACCGGCCCTAGCACGTGGTACGCGCTCAGCACGTTCAGCGGAGCTCAGGGTTTAGAAAAAGCTAAAATACAGGTTGGTTTATTTGAGGGATGTCCAGTTGTTATTGTTAAAGCAACGTAAAGCTAACAACTCCAAGTGAGTAGCACTTCAATAACTTACTGACATAAGTACAATGTATATACAATTAGTACTGTCAAACAAGCAAATTCGTTGAATTGATATCCCCCGCCAAACTAGAGCTTTGTCACAGACGTTTAGTATACCCCCACATGCTGCATCGACACAGAATATTTACAAAGGGCCATAACTCCCTTATTAACAGATGGTGTACAATGCCATTTGGCGTGCATCATCCTCTTATCCATATATATACTCATACCAAGTTTCAATGAAATCCGCCAAAGCACTTCCAAGATATGGCTCCGGACACAAAAGTGCCGGACGGACGGNTTTTTTCCAGATGAACAGTACCGCCCAGTCTGTGTTCCGTGCGAATGTGGATACGATGGTTCAGAGCGCCGGATGCACGAGACGCAGCACGTGCTTCCTCGTGCTCCACTTCGGGGACAGAGTGACCGGCCCTAGCACGTGGTACGCGCTCAGCACGTTTAGCGGAGCCCAGGGTTTAGAGAAAGCTAAAATACAGGTTGGTTTATTTGAGGGATGTCCAGTTGTTATTGTTAAAGCAACGTAAAGCTAACAACTACAAGTGTGTAGCACTTCAATTACTCACTGACATAAGTACAATGTATATACAATTAGTAACGTTTAACAAGCAAATTTGTTGAATTGATATCCCCCGCCAAACTAGAGCTTTGTCACAGACGTGAAGTATACCCCCACATGCTGACACATAATATTTACAAAGGGCCATAACTCCGTTATTAACATATGGTGTACAATGCCATTTGGCGTGCATCATCCTCTTATCCATATATATACTCATACCAAGTTTCAATGAAATCCGCCAAAGCACTTCCAAGATATGGCTCCGGACACAAAAGTGCCCGATGGACGGACGGACAACGCCAAAACAATATCCCTCCGCCTTTGGCGGGGGATAACAAGCTAACCAGAAAGTACGAGTACGTTTTCTGACCGCCGTGATATGATTAACATTCTCGTGAGATATCCAAACAACAATGAAAGATGGGGGTTCAATATGCCCTCACAACTTGTTATCCCCCGACAAAGGCGGAGGGATATAGAATTGGCGTTGTCCGTCCGTCCATCATTCCGTCTGTCACAAAAATTGAACTTGGCGGGGATATCTTGTTTAACTAGTTTTCACGCTTTTGCTTATTCAACGAGGAGTAATAATAAATGTTCAACATTAACACATCTGTGAGACGTATATAATTAATAAACTTACATCATTATAAATCAATTTTTTTGTTGTTGATATTTTCTCTTTTTCAGATTTCCAACCTGAGGGCTAGCTCCGTTCAAAACCAGTTCACATTTACGCTCATTTCCGACAAAATTGCTCCTTTCGTTTGGCTGGAGGCTACAGGGGTTAAAGGTCGTTTCTCCGACAATGGGTTTTTGATGTATCAGCCCAATATGACCTTGACCTACTTGGCATGGGAAGCGGTGGATGTGAACAAACTAACGGCTGCTCTAACAGTCAAATCACTCATGGATGTGTATTACTAGATAAAGTGAAATCGATGCATATGTCAATGCTTAAAAAACTTCCTTGTAATAAATATAATAACTATTGATAATTCATAATTGGTTCAAATTATGGTACAAATTAGTTGGCTTCAAGATATTAAACATGCTTCAAGTACTTGGGAGCAACCGTGTCCAAGGATGTTACCAGTACCTCTGAGGTCCGTATAAGAATTGTAATGGGACTGCAGCAATGGTCCGGTTGACCCAAATGACCACTTAGGCTATGTCTTCTAAACCCCTTTGATCACAACATTGGTCGTATCGTTCATTTCGAGGAATATGATTGCGTGTATCTTCCAGTTTGAATTCTCAAAGGTTGGGCAGAAGCCCTTAGTTTAACTAGGTATGTACGCAAACATTTTGGCAGTAAATCTAAGTACGTTTCGTATTCAAGAGTTGTTTTGAATATCCTCTACATATCAAAAACAGAACTATTATTCATATTGCCAAATCATTCTTGTTTAAATGTATCCATAAAGTTACATTTAAAATCACATACAACGACTTTGTATTAATCATTTTTGCATTTTGAATATATAAGAAAATACATTATCATTTAATAACTTTTTTACATTCGATACCCAATTTGTATACATTTATCACATTCATTTATCTCTTGGTTATATAGTTAAAGTTGCTAATTTGCACCTCATCAGAAATGTGTTTATAATTAGGCAGTCATCAACTTTTAAACAAAGTATGAATACATCCCTTCTGACAGTACTTACAAGTTTGTAAAAAAGAAGCGAACGAATTCCTTTGAAGAAAAAACAGCTGAAAGCCTAATCTCCAGACTTCCTCGACAAAAATCGCATAAACCAGCGAAATGTAAATAGACGGTATGAAAGACCAGATTAACTGGCAGTAAAATACTCTTTTTTTACAAGAGTTTAAATCTTGTAACAATAGACATTTTTAATACATATCTTTCCTCATGTGTTTCCTACAGTATGCATTTTATTTCTTTTGTCAAAACAAGGCTTTTATTGCACAGATTCATCATCTTAAATGTAAAAAAGGTTTGTATAAATTAAATTGCGATGCCACCTCAATAAAAAGTAGTAAATACCATTCTCAGACTATGTCTCGCCAAATGAGGTTGTATTATAAATGCTTCTTTGAACAACATTTGAATTAAAAGTAAATTTTCTAATGTTTCAGACAACATGATTTGGGTTATACAACATACGGATACCATAGCTTAAGGCAAAAAATCGTAACGACTTATATAACACTTGCTGTAATCATAACACTTGTGTATTTAACAAGAAGAAATTGCTATTCACCTTTCTACAGTTTATACGTGTCAAGATCTTGGGATATAAATGTCCACGTTAACCACGTCTTTGCTCAATGTTCAAATGTGTATAAGATGGCTATACTAATTGTATTATATTTAGATCGCAATATTTAATGTCTTCAAAAAGGGTTATGGTATTCGCAAAAAGGATACATAGGTGTTTGGAAAAATATCTATCATTTTTGTAGAAATATCTACCAAGATCTTGATCAAATGAGATTATTCACATTAAAAAAAGAGTATTTTGTCATTTTTATCCAACGAAGGTCATTTAAGCAAAATGTAATATATGGTTCACCCACGTTCACTTTACATCAAGTGACTTAATATAAATTTCAAACGAAACGCTTTGCTATAAATCTAAAATGTAGGCATATTGTCCAACGTGTACTATACGATAAAACCACGTTTAGTGTATAATGATAACTTAACAGTGAGTGGCATAATACATAAAAGTCATTTTAAAAGTAGCATTTTGTCATTGTACCTCAATGTCGGTATATTTTGCAACATATAATATAAGATAGAACCACGTTTAGTTTATCATGCTTGCTTTTCATCAAGTGGCATTATTCATATTTACAAAAGGCTAATTTTATCATTATACTCGAATAAAGGCCAATTGTGCAATATGCAATATATTTAAGTTGACGAGAAATGTTCGTGGCTGTCGATTTTACACGGTTTTAGCAGATAATTATTACTCAAGCTATATGCAGACAGGAACCGTAATAGTTGTCCTCAAGTGTATTTAATAAGGGAACCTATCTCCCAGCTGCTATTTTTTTTTTCAATTATATAAGTTTATTCAGACTCATACAAATGTACATAGTCTAAATACACAAAATATAACAAACACTATTGTTACGTGTCTATATATTACAACGTATGGGTTATTACAAAATGTAATCTAACAATTTGAGACAAAGTACATTTAGGACGACTTTAGATCGCCGTAGTAAAATATAATATCGTTTCACTGGCAGTAAGGAACTACTTTAGTATTCGTTGACAATATTATTTGTGATATAATATCTTACGGATAGAGCTTCCTTCATATATTTACACAAATTTATAATTTCAATTTTACAAGTTGAGTTCAATAAAGTATGGAACTTGAAAACTGATGGATTCACATAGTAAACAGTTTTTAAATATTTTTGCCTTATTTGACGAAAACATGGACATTAACATATAAAGTGGAATTCGTCTTCTATACCCCTATGTCTTCATGTAAGCTAGCTTAACACAAAATGTCAGTGCAATATCTCCAACCAAACTTAACCCTTTGCATGCTGGGTAATTTGTCGTCTGCTAAAATGTCGTCTGCTAAATTTCTAAAATTAGCATTATCTTCGATTTTTTTCAAAGAATACTATCAGAATAGCAAAGAGTTTGGATCCTGATGAGACGCCACGTTCTGTGGCGTCTCATCTGGATCCAAACTGTTTGCAAAAACCTTCAAAATCCGGTTCCAGCACTGTAAGGGTTAAGTTATTGTGCAGAAACTGTTTCTCTATTTTTAGCAACAGTGACTTTAAACTTACCCCGACATGCCCAAAATACAATCCCAAGCTAGATCTCCTTGAAAGCTTGCGATATCCAAGTTTCATAAAGATCTGGCAATGCAAACTTCAGCGATTGACTAAAAAACCACCTGTTTGACACTGTCCGCCATACCCAAATCTAAATCTAATATCCAGGATTTTTCACTTTTTTTAAAACCTGGTAAAAAACTGTAAAAATAACAAGAGTTCCGCGGTCAGATGCCCCCCAAACAGGGCCTCGACACAGGATTTGTTTACAACAAAACTTTCTATAAGAGCTAGTCTTATTGTGACAGTGACCCTGACCTAGTAACCCCATTTTTAATCGGCCAATGCACATGGGAGGTATAATGCCATTGGTCAATCCGTTCACAAGTTATTGATCAGAAACGAACTGGTCTACCATCAGACCCACCGAATGACATCCAGCAAAACAATATACACCCTTTTCTTTGAATCGGGGGGCATACAAATTTCATGTACTAGGTCTTACAAACAACAACAATATAAATTCCAAGCGGTATGTTTAATCGCTGAGTACAATGCTAAAAATATGTTATTTACAACAACAAATAAAATACACAACTACCAAAGGTAGAGAGAAAACACATGAACACTTTTTACATATTGGAATCACTGGGTTTTACAGTCTTGGGTCTGGCCTTTTGGAGCAGCAATATGTTTTCTTACAGTCAACTTTTTACCCATCTGCTTACTAGCATCCAGATCTGGTTTGTTCTCAGATTCAATTTCATACTCCTTAACATCGTCCGATATGGAAACGTGCTTCCCTTTAGGTTTTGATAATGCGATCAAGGATTTCTCTGGAACATTTTCTGGTATGGGTTGTAAGGTAGTTTCTGATTGGCCAATCCTCTCAGATGGCGGTTGAAACGACATCCGTGATTGGCCAAGAGATAAAGCATTGAGGCTCCGCCTTGTTTCCTTGACAACCACTTCTTCTTCATTATCAAGGGGGATTTTCTCAGTCCTTTTCACAATGAGGGCTTCTGTCTTTTTGATAGAATCTGGAAATGACGAGTAGGAAAATGAGGGGTGTTAAAGATTTTGTTGTCAAGGAGATTTTATTGAGTATCATATATAATACTAGTACTACAGGCATTTTTGAATTTTTGTCCAGATAGAACAGTTGACCTTTTGTGAAATTACAATGACTTAATGAACTTAGAAATATGTCAAAGTGGGACAAACTTTCTTAAATTCACATTTATACATTAATGAATGACACCCATTTCCATATACAAGGTATGAATTCACGCCCACATCTTCTACAATAAATACAGTTTATTTCCATTTTATTGCCAAAAGATTCATCATTCAGTGTTCAAACAGTGATAAAATATACCCTAAGAAGACAGCAGGACAACTTGCAATTTTGTAAGATCAAGATGAAACAAGAGCTTGGTCACATACATGATGACTCCGTGTTTTAACCCCCTTCCGGCTACCACCACTTCTTTGTCAGGTATTTTCAAGGGCAAACAACTGAGAAATGTGTATACCAATGTGGATGAAACAGTCTCTTGCACATCTTTAGTTTATTTTTCAAAGTTTCTTTTTAATTACACTTCAGAAATTTGGAGGTAGTTTGCTCAACAATATTGTATTATTTCACCGGGACGAACCAACCGACCAACAGACAGAGTGACCCCAAAATACTCCCGCACAGCAAGGTTTATAATAATGTACCCAAAGAGAAAACAATGGCCATCAAGCAAACCTGGTTTGTATATCAGCCTGAGCTCCTTTCTTTTTAAAAGCGGTAGACCAAAATATATATAAGGGCCACTAGGACAAGAATGTTTACAACGATTCACTCAAGCCATAAAAAGAAAACTGCCCCTTTCATTGGCGTTTTTTTGACGAACCGGCCAAGATATCATAAGAACAAATGTTTAGACCAAAGTTCATGAAGATTGGATAACAAATGTGACTTCTAGAGCACTATAGCCATAAAACTAAAACTGCCCTGCCCCCCTGGTGGCCATGTTTTTCAACAAACCGAAACCATCAAGCAAACCTGGTTCATATTTCATCCTGAGCTCCTGGTTCTGTGCCAGCAGCTTCATGCTCTGTGACCTCAGGCGGTCCTTCTCCGTGGTCAGCTGACCAACCCTGGCCTCCTTCTCGGACATCAGGGAGCGCACGTCCAGCAGCTGAAGGGACTTCCTGTTCACCTCCTTGCTCAGCTCCTGAACTTCCTGTCTGCAAAATGGGGCCAGAGAAAAATATACCGATAGTAGGAGGTAAATAGGATTAGAATGTTTGTTCCGCTCTAGAATTTTCTGTCTGAAAGTGATAAGACAGAAATATATGAGCCTTGCATTGGGAAAACTTGACTTAATGCATATACGTAAAGTATTGTCCCAGATTAGCCTGTGCAGTCTGCAAAGGCTAATCTGGAAAGACACTTTCCACCTTAAGATGGATTTTTGTTAAGATCAGAGACTTTGTTTTAACAAAAAAAAATCATAAAAGCGGAATGTATCGTCATTGATTAGCCTGTGCCGACAGCACAGGCTAATCTGAAACGACACTAAACACACATGCATTCAGCCCAGTTTTCACAGAATGATGCTCATATATGTAAGAGTGACTAGGACAATAATGTTGGTCCAGCTCTTGAATATCCTGTCTTGAATTGGTAGACTGACTGTCCAGTCCAGTACTGACGGTGCTGCTCTTGTATCTCCCTAACACTGCTATATTAACAGACAACAGATTAGTACTTGTTCCTTCAATAACAGTGTGGTCATTCACAGACAACTGTGGCACAGTTGGTCCACCTTTAAGTTAATTTACTAAAAACTTCTAAAGCTGATAGAGATAAAGACCATCACAAATTAAAAGACGGCCTTTAAGGCTATACATACTTCAAAATTATTTTTTCTATTACTGATACACTATTCAAAATAAATAAAGCATGAAATTATTTTATGACATTTTTTGTTGATAAAATGGAGATGTACATGTAAAAATGATAATTTCTTCTAAAACTTATTTAATTTTATTTAATGGACAATTAATGAAATAACAAGGCTTGTCACCATAGGATGACATATGCCCCCCTTTTCCACATTTCTCTAAACCTAAACGCAAAGTGCTTTTCCACATTTTTCGAAACCTAAACGCAAGGTGTGACAAAATTTCAGACGGACAGTGCGATCACTATATGCCCACCTTCGGGGGCATAAAAACAGGCCAGTAACAATTTGTTGCCTAAATCCAAGTAAACTGAATTAACAACATATGTTGTTATCAATCATATTAATATACATGTACAAATTTACAGCAACATTCAGCAAAGCAATATTTGGTAAAATGTGATGTTTTGTTCTTTTGTCTAAGCATCTGGGTAGCAAGATAAGTATATATTCAAGTAGCACACTTGACAATATTGGTAGTAGGTTTATCTAATAGTAATACATTATCAGTTAAATGAGAACCCACTCTTTGCCCTGTATGATAGTCTTCAGGTAGCGTGTGTATTCACTGTCTGTTAGTTTGGTCTCAGTAGGCTCTGCTATGGGCTGGCTTTCAGCTTTCTGAAACATAATGATTTGGAACCTGATATTTAATTGGTCATTAAATGCGTCACTATTTTTTTATATTAAAAGTATGTAAAACTCTAAATTAACTGTTGTAATTATTTATTTTGTAGTAAATGTAATATCAATTAAATGCTAAAGTGTAAAATATGGAACCGACACAGTTTGAGTAAGTCATCATTATGTACATGTACATAACAAAATCTGTAGAGCACTTTAAACTTTTTAGGACAGTCAAAAATCAATATTGCTTCATGTTCCATAGTTGGGATTTGGAATAAAGATATAATAATTACAAATGTTAATCTTGGTGAGGACAGAGGCAGATAACAGTTTTAAGACTAGAGCAAATCTTTAGCTTCCCATTTAAGAGACTCGAATACAGATAGACTTCAGACTTAACACAAAGTAGGGCTTGGTAAAGTAGAGACAAATACCCTGTATACCGTATTTTCTAATTTATAGTGTGTTGTCAATGATTATGTTTTCTAAGTTGAAAAAAGGAGCATAACATACAATAATTACNCTGGCTTATTTCGCATTTTTCGACACATGTTCTTCTTAACTTTTATTTTAATTTATATTGAAATATATGCATAACAAATTTTTTACACGTTTTATATAAATTCATAAATATTTGACGAAATCGTACAGTCTCCCTTTAAAAACGGTGCCTATACCACGTGACTTGTTAGGATCTGTGTGGGTAGACAACTGTCAACAAAAGCGCGACTCAGGTAACATTTTCAAGGATTTCTGGCTAAATATTTCACCATTTTTAATGGGATAAAGTGGGGAGCCCGCTAATTCGTGACAGTTTTCTATATGTATCATGATTTTTTTTTAAAAAAATAAGTATTTTGTCAGTAAAGTGCAACCGAGCGTTTTAACTGGTAGAAAAAAGAAAGATCAGTGTGGGGACTTTATATTACTTTGAGACAGAAACATCACCTCTGGTAAAATTAAGCAATAAACGTTAATGGCGGAGCTTATAATATATCATTTTGTATGTATGTTCAGGTTTCTGTAATATATTTATGAAAAACAGTTCGACAAAAAAATTCTTATTGTAATATGATCTGTGTGGTATATGTTTTTAGAAGGATCTGTGTGGTATCCGTGTCCCTACAATTTACAGATAAATAATTATAGTAACTACAATACATATAATAAATATTTTAATTTCAAAGATATAAATTACCTGATAATCGGACCTGGTAATGACACAAATCTATATCGATAAATATATATAAATACGGGAGTGATTTGGTAAAAACATCCCACAACTGAAGCGTACATATTGAAAACGTACCCAACTGTGGTCAAAACGTACATCAAGACGTCTCAAAACTTATCCAGGGTAATGCGGCGTTGCATGTACATCGGCAAAATATTTTAAACATCAGACATTCATTGTTATAATAGCGACCCGAATATTTGTTTGCCAGAGACAAGTATATTATGTACAGGGGCAAATTTGTGTACTTTGTAAAATTATCTCTTTACCCACATAATTGGCTTGTTTTCGTTCGATTGACATATCGCATTCCCTTATTTTGATGAAATGACGTTGCGACGTTAAAGGGACATGTTCACTGTTTATCAAAATGAGAATTTTTCAACTTTTTGTCACAGATTCAAGAAATTAATGAGAAATACAAGACAAGACAAGACAAAACAAGACAAGACAACAGTTTTCCTAAAGTTCGATCAGTTTCAATGGCTAATTTACCGAATATAATCATACATCTTGGTGTACACATTTAGTTGTATGTATGCCTTTTGTCTGTCTGTAAATCCTTTCTTCTGTTCACACATCTGTTCGTCTGCCCTTCGGTAAAAAATGAAATTACTTAAAGAAGAACAAATTGCATTTCCAAAGACATACAAATTCACGAGGAGTATGCGTGACCCACATTTTTCTACAAACGTCACATGTCGGGTGACCGGTACACAAATCGGATTACGCAAAGTAATGCAATGTCTCAAAGGGCATCAGGAACTAATCGTGAAACTTGGCATACACATGAATACCAATATGACGATAATATGCTATGTACAACCTGTTTTCCTTATAGGCAAATCGTCTGGTCAATGTTGAACATATTGTTGTGCTTTATGGGTACAGGATAACAATAGAAGTGTACATACATGTATAAAGGATAGTGGTATCCACCTAACCGGTAGGGGACTTTGGCAACATCTACATTAGGTAGTTTATCTCGGCTTGTTCCGATTTATCTCGGCTTGTTCCGATTTATCTCGGCTTGTTCCGATATATCTCGGATTTTTCCGAATCATTTCGTTTTTTTCCGATTTATCTCGGCTGTTGCGATTTCAATCGTGTTACATCGACCATCTCCGGATACCTCCGGAAGAGTGGCTAGTATGCAATAAATGGCCTCCTGATCCAGAGTGTTGCGATTAATCTCGGCATGGTCCGAGTTATCTCGGATTGTTCCGAGTTATCTTGACTTTTTCAGAGTTATCTCTGCTTGTTTCGAGTTATCTCGGCTTGTTTCGAGTTATCTTGACTTGTTCCGATTTATATCAGCTTGTTCCGATTCTTCTCGTTTTTTTCCGATTTATCTCGGCTAATTCCGATTTATCGCGGCTTGTTCCGATTAATCTTGACTTGTTCCGATTTATCTCGGCTTGTTCCGATTTATCTCGGCTTGTTCCGATTTATCTCGGCTTGTTCCGATATATCTCGGATTGTTCCGATTCATCTCGTTTTTTCCGATTTATCTCGGCTAATTCCGATTTATCTCGGCTAATTCCGATTTATCTCGGCTTTCCCGATTTATCTCGGCTTGTTCCGAGATGCATGCAAACACCATATCGTTGTCTGTTGAAAGATAAACACAGATAAACTGAGTTCATTAATAATTCATATTTGCCCCCTTCAGACGAACTCGGCGCATGCGTAACGTCATGTCGTCCTGCCTGCCAGCGAGCAACAACAACAACGTCAGTGACGTCAATGCCAACAAGAAACCTCCGTCATCTTCTTCGGAATCGAGGCTTAGCCGTCTGGTAAGAAAACGTGTGCGCTACAAATGATCCTCGTTCTGGGAAAACTGAGTTTAATGCTTGTGCGTACAGTGTCATCGCAGATTAACACATGCAGTCTGCACAGGTTCACTAGGGACACCACTTTCCGTTTGTATGAACTTTTTCCTGAAAATAAAGTCCCTTCTAAACGAAAATCCAGTGTCGTCCCAGATTAGCCTGTGCAGTCCTCATCCCAGTTTTCCCAGAACGGGGCTCAACTGTGTAAGTGTTGTATACATTGTAAGACCTGAGCCAATATAGAAACAATTTCGTAGTGAAACAATTAATATATTTTTCTCAAAATTATAATCGTTTATACTGACCATCTAAGAGTCTTTTGATTGTACTATTTTTATAGCGTAAAACGTTGTTTTCACACGGAGAATAGACCTGAGTTAAGATGTTAATAATGAGCGTTTTTGGGGTGGCCAATATGTCCTCACTTAACGTTCAAATGATTCAAATCAGTTTTTCAAATAGTTAACCATCGGTTAATGATAACTATGGTTACTTTTCTAACGCACACAGATTGGGTAATAAATGGTAAATGCATTATCTTCCAAAATCAGAACAAAGAAGTAAATTTTCTTCGGAGATGCACGCAGCCTTAATAGAAAAGTTTATGCCGCTAAAGAAAGAGAAATTTGTCTCCGAATTTTAACCATGGTTATTTTGACCAACGGCCTAAATTTGTCTGTTTTAAGACTGGCTGGCTTGTTACACTTATTTCATTGTTCCGATCACTTTTTAGATCTTGATGGTTATGTACAAATTGGTATTTATTTTATTTATTTCACGTATGATTTTCATAAAAAAGCAAGGGTAAGTTTATCCTGTAAAAAAAAACAGACTTAAGTGTATCCGATAGATCGTGGCCTGGCTACCGAGATTCCACAGGGTTACGGTTTCTATACATGCCACGAACTGAACACGCCTTTGGAAGAATTGCTTTTACCATGTTTCCAGCTCGAAAACAACCCACCCAATTCGCATCGAGCCGCATTGATAATATGCATACTTTTCCTTTTCACTCGCGTATATCCTAAGGTAGATAATCACACAGAACAGTGCGTTGCTTTCCCTTTCCCCGTAAATCACAGTGTTTTGTTTGGTCTTTGACGTTAAGACTTCATTGTCGCTCCAAAACACATAAGGTAAGCTTAGACCTATTTATTGTAGCTATATTTCATCAAAATTAAATTAATTCAGAAACTCGAGTCCATTTAGTGAAAGGAATAAATACTTTGTGTCTTTGGGTGATCTCGAGACTGCGTGGGGATCAAACTCGTGACAACCCAGTCGCTCCATGAGCACCTCAGTTACATCTTCGCGTTCAATTTTGAAAAATAAAATGCGTTTTTATTCTGCAGATAACATGCCTCTTCTTTCGGAAGAAAACAGACGTTGTCGATATGGGCAAAGGCAAAGAGTCGCCTGCTTCGCTCAAAAAGCAGCGAATGTCCGTCGACAGGTCCGAGCGGTCCAAGCGCGTGCTAAAAATGGAGAGCACGCGCACTGCGCCCATGAAACGCGACGAGAATGACGTCACGGAGCAGTCGTCACAAGGGGCGTCACAAATGTTCCTGCCTTCAGAAAATCCTAAAGGTTTTGACGCTCATTTATCTGTTTGTGTAATTTTACTTAGAGAATTGTTTTGTCGTTTGAAGGCCAGAATGGCTGTTTGGCCTTGCTTGTATTTGCAGATAAACTGATTGTTACGTTTTACTATCAAGGGTCACACTACAGAACAATATCCTGCATACCGGCTTCAATCTTTACGTATAAGAGATAGTCCTTTTCAACGTAATTTACTTCTTTGATTTTAAGTTGTTGGTCGTTCGATGTGTTTATTGAAAATACTAACTGTTTTATGTTCCACCTTCTTATTCCAATTTTCAGAAAACTCATTTTCTTTTGCATACAGTTTTGTTTTTGATGTTTCGATATTATTTTTTAATTTGCTTCGTGGTTCTCATTGCGGACTTAGAATAGCATTGTCGTCCGCGGGATTCACACTAAAACAAGATTTGTGCGCATTCGAAAATACTAAGTTGTTTCCCATGCACTGTTAATGAAAACAGATCATGAAGCAAATGCAATGCCACTATAACATGTAATAGTTTTCAATATTAACTTTTAGTTTGAATGAAATATCCCTTCATGTTAAATCGCCCAAAACAATTCCGCTTGGTTTCAGCGTCATTTCTCGCACACCTAAACCCGTCAGTCAGGCGCGCTTGCTCTGAGGTCATCCGGACGTCAAGACCAAACACGCGCGAGGCGTTCACGGAAAACGGACGTCTACCGGTAACACGAAACACTGACTACCGGGGACAGTCAAGTGAGCGCCGGAAAAAAGCGGGAAAACCGCCAAAATTGCCGGAGCGTCACAGTAGTAGCGTCATTCCCGGTAAGCGAAGTGTGATCGTGGTTCCCGGCGTAATGGCGAGTGACGATGACGTCGGATACGATTCTGACGACGATATTCGAGATTTCCAGGACGAGATGCGCCGCATGAACCTCAGCCACCCCGACCTACGAAAGACGTCTGTGAATGGTGACGTCAGGCAGAAACAGCGTCGACGTGAAGGTAACGTTAACGAGCAGAAAGATTAGCTTAAGTGGATCACGTAAAATCTTTGGAATCAATCGCATTGAGATAACAGTAAACGCTTATGAATTGAAACCGGTATTTAGCTAGAACGTGTTTTGATGTAATAATATAGCTACGAGTACGCATAAAAATGCACCAGTGATAAGACGAATACAAGATTTAATACATTTTCGTTTTTTTTCATGTATTGTACCTCTTTATATTCGAGTTCAAACATGTATTATTTCTTACAGAAGAAACGAGCTTAACGGACGAAGGTATAATTCAATAATGGCCATCTTCCTTTCTAGACAGAACATGTTTGTCAAATGTTTTTCCTATGTCCTAATATTTCATTCAGCTGAATATTAATTGTATTCCTCGCCATGCCCTACGTCAAGGATCTCCGATCATTCTGTCTCATACAAGAACGAACAACGATTAAGGATCCAAGATTTGCGGTCGTTTGTAATAACCAAAGTTCCGGCTCACATACGTTGTTTCGTTAAAGTAGTTAACAGTTATACCGTAGAATAATGAATAGTTTTCATTTCTGTTTTATTTAATTATTATTAACAAACACAAAACAACAACATTGATTTTTTTAAATGAAAAATATCACTACATTTTCAGAGCAATACCATTAATAAGTTCTGTATATTTATTGTCATCAAAACCCTTTTTGTTTCAGCCCATATTTAAAATAGTGCAAAAATATTTCTCGATGTTTTATATATAATTTAAATCATCCAATGTACGTCGATTTTCGAATCCCTTGTTTTAATGTAACAATGTCACCGCATGTACTTTTCCAAGTCACTTTTGAATCGTAACTTTGTTCTTATTACTTCGCCAATAGCATCAAAGTTATCTAATTCTATTAATGATTAGTGAATGATGTAAGCATAATGAAACATATTGTAACCTTTGCTGGTTACGGCTGTTGCAGGATCCATTTCTCTTTCGGAGGATGATAGTGCAAGCGATGCAGAAGTGTTATCGGTATCCAATCGTCCTCAGAATCCGTCTCCAGGGAAAGTCGATGACATAAATCATGACGTCATAGCAAACGAGACGCCATCCACCGTCCAACAAAAAACTAAGTCCATGGAGGACGTCATTGACGAACTTTTCATGCAAACACATTCAAACATTGACTCGATCTATCGTGATGGACTGGAAAACATGGGCCTGGAGACATATCGTTCAGATACGATGACGCCAGAAACGTGTATGAGACGGTTGGAGGAGGAATTGCTGAAAGAAGGAAACACAGGCGAGGCGGAGACAAACCTCGGCAGTGAGCGTAAGAAGCCTTCGTTACCAACAAGACCACCACCGCCAACCCCGGCAAATATTCACAGACCCCACATGGATAAACTTTTAGATGAAGTGTCAATCTGGGCTCAGGATAGGCAGAAGTGGATTCTAGAAAACGGCGGGAAAATTGACACGCTAGAGCCGGGTACTCGCGAAAGCACGACAGATAGTTTTGTAACGACCAATGGCAAGGCGATTGAAATGGTAAAACAAATGAACGCTAATGAGGAAAAGAATACAGTAAAGGATAATAAAGACCGATTTCCAAGTTGGTTGAATGAGCAATCGGATGTGAGTAAGAAAGATGATACAGAATCGTTTCAGATAGCTGGTATTCTGACGGGTCCTAAATTGTTTCGATCAACAACAAGGAATCCCCAAGCAAGACACGTCAGCTTCGGTGGAAAAGAAACAGAAAAGGCCGCATTTGCAGGGCCAGCAAAGTCGGAATCGACGCGTGTGATCGTGCCAAGGAAGCGGACATACAGGGGAGTCCAAGTCATCGATTATGGTAATGATGAAACAGAAGTTGTCACCGATCCAGATACAAATGTTTACAAGCAAGCAGAACAAAGGACAACCATTGAAATCAAAGAAATCAAAAATGTCACTGATGGTAAAGGCATCTTCCCAGAACCGTGGACGTCTGACATGTATAAAAGATCACCGAATATAGAAAGCGACCGTGCAACACTAAACGACAATTTATCCGAACTCGACGAAAAAACTAGTGCGTTTAGACCACGTAGTCCCGAAAGCTGGTTAAGTAGTAACGGTTCTTGTTCAGATCTGCTCAATAAACCCGAACACTTAATGAACGACGTCAATGATTGTTTTGAAGTACCTAGTCGGACTCCAAATACGGATGATGTACATGATGGAAAACAAGTAACACCGGAGCAAGTTGAATCAGCTCCCCAAAACCTTGTCAAAGCCACGAATACAAATAAATCTCATCAGATCGAACGTAAAGCGCCTAAGGTCCATTCCTTTAAGGAATTAGAACGACACATTTCATCAACCAACCAACCACTCCTTCCGGTCTTACCAATGCTTCGAAACACACAATTAGAACCTTTGTCAATGCTACCGACAGTAAAACCAACGACTTCATTCGAATCCTTCCCTGCTCTACCAGGAATGAAGTCTCATTCATTCAATACATCAAGAAATATGAAAGAAAATGAGCTGCTTATCTCCAACAGTACTATGCGACCATTTTCTGAAATCCCACTTCGACCTGATTTTGGACAGGGTAGAAATAGTAGATTGCTGGCCAACAGGGTTGATGTTCCAAATGGACAAGATTCAAGTCATCCAGTGGATCAGTACATACGACCAGTGTCTGAGACATTTAATTCTAGTCGAAGATGTGATAAGATCGGGATGGGTCCAATAATGGCGACAAAGGAGAAACAGACATACGCTCAAAACATTGTAAATGCTATTGAAAAACAACGGATGAAGCCTCAGAATAATGCGTTTGATGTGCAAATACCTGTCGTCAATGACTCTAAGGAAGTCATAATCGAGGAGGAAACTAACAGTAAACCGGGAAAGAAACGACACAGAGTGTTTACTCAAGATTTAATTGACGGTGGATATAACTACGATAAACACAGAAGAAACAAAAAACCTGTGGACTCTTCTCAGAAAAGTGAGAGTTTCAGCGAAATGCACGGAGCTTCTAAACCTGTGACACTTAACCATAGTGTCTCTCTGAATGTTGGCAGCTCCACCCCGACAGCCAGTATCAATGATTTGACTCTGAGTGTGCGCGGGGAAAGCTTTGAAAACCAGCCAACGGAAGGGCAAAACCAGTTACCATCACTTACTAAGGAGTTTTTCGTCAACAATTCCAACCAAACGGCGAACGGCAGTTTGAATCGAAGTCATTCGTTGCAGACGCATAATATCGGCGGCAATATACGACCAGATGGTGTGTTACGGAATGGGAATGCGAACGCAACCGCGGATAAGTTCCGGAAGTTGCGGACTAGGCGTGATGTGGAAATGGATTGGCTGATGAAGGATGCGGCTGAAACCGAGCTTTGATTCAAATTCATGATGACATGGGAAACAAGGTGACAAAAACAACATTTTGATTCAGTTGTTTGGTTGGGGTGTGGGTATTTATCATGAAAGGTACCAACTTCCAATACAAAATATGTCCCAAATGACCCAATGCACAAGCCCTCAAGTGGGTGTAATCATTGTCCTTTTTTTACGCCATTTACCACCCTCCCTCTCCATACTTTGAAGGCCTTGCCGTGTTGCTGTTAATATTTTCTCTCCTGCTGCGCGAGATGGAGATTCAACGTTTGTATTTTTAAACTAACTGTTGAGAAATTCGAGTGAAGTACTTTGCTGTTGACCTAGTACGGAAAACATGTGAAGTGGGTCTGGAACACGTCTGTGATTAAATATCATATGTTATTTCAGGACTTTTTTTTCTTGATTCGGCGAAAGTTTTGGAAAAACATTATCGAAAAAACTGAGAAAGTGAAAATTTGTTCCCAAACAAAGCTTACAATTTGGTGACAATTGCATCATTTTAAAAAATTCTCTTTGGGGAAGGGGCCTTTATCTTGGGGGAAGGGGCCTATATAAGGTCATTGTTAAAGAAGAAAAACAGCGCTGAATTTCGGTCCTTTTTTAAGGGAATGCAAAACTAATTATCCCCACGCTTTTCGAAGCGTGGGGATTATGTGGCTATCTCCGCCGTCTGTCCGTCCGTCCTGGCCACTATCTCCTCCTACACTATTAGCACTAGAACCTTGGAACTTACACACATGGTAGCTATGAGCATATGTGCGACAGTGCGCTATTTGAAATTTTGATCTGACCCCTGGGTCAAAAGTTAGGGGGGTTGAGGTGGGGCCGGGTCAGAGATTTTCACTCATTTTACTAACAACATAATTGCCGTCCGTCATGGCCACTATCGTCTCCTACACTTTAAGCACTAGTACCTTGAAACTTACACACATGGTAGCTAAGAGCATATGTGCGACAGTGCACTATTTGGAATTTTGATTTGACCCCTGAGTCAAAAGTTATGGGGGTTGGGGTGGGGCCGGGACAGAGATTTTCACTCATTTGTTTGCTGGGAAATTTGTTGTCTGCTAAAATGTCGTCTGCTAAATTTCTTAAATTAGCATTTTCTTCGATTTTTTTTTAAAGAATACTATCAGAATAGCAAACAGTTTGGATCCTGATGAGACGCCACGTTCTGTGGCGTCTCATCTGGATCCAAACTGTTTGCAAAGGCCTTCAAAATTCGGTTTCAGCACTGAAAGAGTTAAGTGAAGAGGTGAAACTGTATACTTGCTTTTTGTACAAATGATTATTATTGCTTACAAACGATAATTTGTAAAAAATTAACTTGTGTAACTTTCTAACATGTATTAATGCTTGCAACTTAAATCAAAAGTATGATCTGATGAGCGTATTTTAGTTTTTATGACTTGTTGCAAATGGGATTATCACATAAGGATGTAATTAAATACTTTCCAGGTCATTAGCTACGCAAATGTTTGATTCTCCCCAAGAACTAGATTTCTATTCTTTTTTTATTTTGATTTTTGTTTCCTATTTTATTTGTTCATGGATTGGGTATTTTAAAATATATATGAGCCTCGCTCTGTGAAAAGGGGGTTAAATGCATGTGCGTAAACCCCCTTTTAACAGAGTAAGGCCCATACTTATACAACAATCAACAACTGGTACAACACCTCACAAATATCTACAGTTTTCAAATACCGTCTAAAAATATCTAGTTCTTTTACACCATACGGTCTATAACACTAATGATTAAATTTATGATGATGTTGTTAATTAATATTTTAAGTTACATTCGATGTAATAACTGATATACAATGTATTTATTACCATTATCATTATCGTCACCAATATTTGAAGATATTCTTATGTCTCATTTTGCAATTATAAACTGATTTGATATGTTTCATTGTTGTATTGCTGTAAAATACTGGTAATCGATGTTTATAACATTTCATATGCAGACTTGCCATTCCATATCGAGTAATTGAAGGGAACCATTCCTCATATAATTTTGACAATTCGTTGATCACAACCTTACACATGTAATCTTATTTGATGTGCTTGTTTTTGAAAGAATATAATTGTTTGATTTTTCCACCGGTATGTATATATATATCTATCAGTATTTATCTATATTTATTGTACTTATGTGCTATATTTTACGATGTACAATTTCTTAAATATTATGTTTATTTGTGTCAAGTGCTTTATATTACAAATACAATTATGTTAAATTGATGTTGTGTTAGACAAAGGTGAGCCCCTACCACAATCAGCACTTTGTCCATTGGGAGGGGGTGGGGCTTCCTTTTCGGGATTGTGCATTAAGAGAACGTTGTTACCACTCGATCAGCTACTTTATATTGGAACCTCACTCTGTGAAAAGGGGGTTAAATGCATGTGCGTGAAGTGTCGTCCCAGATTAGTCTGTGCAGTCCTAACAGGCTTATCTGGGACGGCACCTTACGCAAATGCATTAAACCCCCTTTTCACAGAGCGAGGCTCATTTATATTGTTTTTTAATATATACGCCCATGCGACTTAAGGAGTTTCGTTCTTTCCCCTCTTTGTTATTGATTTCAAGATCAATTAAACAAAATCAGGCTCCGTATATGCATGCCCCCATCCCCGTTTCTTTGTATGAGTGAATTTAACATTATGATCATAAAATACAAGCAGTTAATTCATTCATATAATGGTGCCATTCTTTAATATATCGATTATATGTATTTAACTTTATTTAAACGGCTTATACATACATGTTTGTAAAATTGAATCCCCAAACTTGTGCAACAGATATTGTTATACATGTAACGAAGGCTTGCAGTCCGTATCTTATCTACTGAATTCCACCTTAGAATGTTTCGCTGAAAAACGGTTGTTTCCGCTAATATATATTTTTTTTTTTTTCACTAAATATTTTTTGTTAACACTTTTTTTATGACACATGATTTATTTCCCACTTTAATAACGACATTAAACGACATATTTTTGTATACTTTTTATTTAACATTCTTTTTTAAATATGAACAACGATGATCGAATATTGCAACAGCAACAAAATATTCGAAAGTACTCAAGCTGGAAAACCACCTAATATTAACAAAGTTCAGCACACACAATTATGGTCGGTCGGATAAGTGGAAACACAGAATTTTTAGCTTTAGTGTCCGTTAGGAAAAAACATAGTACATTAGGACCAGGTTTAAAAGATCCCCAGTGCATTACCTAGCTTTTCTCCAACCTGACCGAATCCCCAGAGGGCATGATAGTTTCCTAAAAAGTTTGGAAAAATCGATAGTGAACTAGTGAAACCAGTAAGTTACCACTGGGAAATAGATTCGCAAATACCGTTCCAGAGGCGGTCCCGTATTTGCCAACCCATTTGTAAAGTTACACATTTATTATAAATTTATTACGCTCGAGTTCGTATGAGGTTTAAACTTCAAGCCCAAGCTTGAACAAATCGCGTCATGAGAAAAACTGCCTTATTGAAAAGTAATTCTGAAAATTCAGTGAAAAGTTATTCAGTGGCAAACATGATAAAATATTCGATGTCTACAAAGTCATCATGTCGAATAACACAGTACTGAATCTTCAAAATTCCATAGTTATGTTCCGATGGTATCTTGTTTACATACAAATGTAAAAAAAAAATAATAATCTCACTAAATAAACGTAATTTGATAATCTAAAACGTATTTAACCCCGAGGTTAATGGCTTCATGTCAAAACTGAAGATGAGGTGTCTCTTCAAATACCATTAATCGGATTCTCAGGATAAGTCGAGCAAAGAAAGTTTGCGCAGTGGTAGGTACACACGCTACTAACCTAGGCGACCGGAGTTCAATCCCCGTTCCTGGCGCATGTGAGTTTGGTCGGTGAAAATTAGGTAGGAGTGCTGGGACACACTCCGGGTCCACACATAATGAAGCATCAGGCGCGGAAGGACCTCACAAACTTCGAAATACAGGGCTACATTTCAGTATTCGATTAACAATACATCGGCAACTTTACTTCATGTTTTGCAATAGAGCCGTGTAACAACCCGTTTTGCAATAAGCCCGTTTGGCAATAAACTCGTTTTTTTTTAAATACACGCGTTTTGAAATAAACTCATCACATGTCAATTGACATACCAATTGGCCAAACATTCATGTTAAAAATGTTAAAAGAAAATTAACATTTCTTTACATTGTCCAAACATTTGCTTCTTGTTTAAAGTGATATTATGCGCATTTTTCACTGTTTAATTGAGCTGAAAAGAATTAATAGGTCAAAATACTTAGTTAAAATGAGGTAACTGACTAATTATCTGCAACTCATCTTGCAACCAGTTGTTTATAATTTTTTTTTTAATATTATATTCGATATTTTACATGACTGTCCCAGTCCTCTAAGCCGAGCGGAACTTTCTTGCTATTTGGATAGGAGTTAGTGTTCGTGTGTCGTATGAATAGATATTGTTGCAGGAAATTAAAATGATCCGTAAAACAAATTTGTGTCTTTCTGTCGTAGGTGTCATACGCCATTTCCCTATATTTTCGTGCGCAATTGGATTGTCCATTTTATTTAATTATAATTTCATAGTGTTGTGTATACCGGGATCTTAATAAATTGTCGTATGACAAATAATTAAGTTCTTAAATAATTAATAGTTTTTTTCCGTCCTTCCAAAGTCGGTCTTAATATCATATTCCATAAATTACAAGTATTAGTTCTATCATTTTTTTCTAGTTCAGTGAGCGCTAAGCGCTAATTCTCTCTGATGTGTGAGAGACGTAAACAACTAAGTCACGTAAAACAGCCCTTTTTATTCTCTGAAACAATATCAGAACAAGCACTGTATAATATATCAAAACAACATAAATATTTGCATGCACAAATATTATTTGTGGAATATATATACATGTATACATATATGCGACGATATTGATAATCATTATAAATTAATAAATCATACAAAATACTATTCTTATTTTTCAAGCAATAACATTTTTCAAACATTAACATTGTTCTATCAAATCATAAAACAAAGAAATTATTAATTCATGAGAAAACTGTACTATTATTATAAATAGTTGTTATACAAATTTCAAATTGCAATAAGACACCGCAACCCGTTTTGCAATAAAATAAGTGCACTTATGGGGTTTTCTTCACTTCAGTACGAACTTGGTTGTAATCATTTTCCATACACTTTTGTAATGTTTTATCATATTTATATTGAAATCGATCACTTCCGATGTCGTTTTTTTGTCTGCACTTATACTTAAATGTGTTATGTTGAAAAAGAAAATCCAGAAATACGACAGTTTTTTAGACTTTATTTTCACAGTTTTCTATCAATGTGAATCATTTAGAACATGAGTGATTCGTTACATGCTAAACGGGTTTATTCCAAAACGGTTTAATATAAAAATTACAATTGCAATAAGACACTCTAACCCGTTCTGCAATAAAATTGTGCACTTGTGGGTTTTCTTAACTTAATTTCCAAATTGGTGAAAATCACTTCATATATACATCATTTGTTGCTTTTCATATTTTCCTTGAAGACGACATTTGAAACTTCCTTTATACCGTTTCAAATCAATTAAAAACAATTCACTTATATATGGGATGATTTTATTGCGAAACGGTTTGTTACATACAATCTTGACTTAAGTTCCAAATTGGTTGATATCACTTTCTATATACATTATGTGTTGTTTTATCGTATTAAATCTTGAAATGCATCGCCTTCAATGCTTTTTAATTTTAAGTAGAAATTAACAGTCTTGTCTATGTTTGGAAATACTATTATTTCAATACGAGATTTCACATTTCCTTTTTAATGTGTCCAATCCATTTGAATTAATTAATACACGTGTAATTACTTTATTGCAAAACGGGTTTATTGCAAAGCGGGTTGTTATGAAAATTTCAAATTGCAATAAGACACTCCAACCCGTTTTGCAATAAAATTATTGCAAATCGGGTTTATTGCAAAACGGGTTGTTAAATGTAACAACCCGTTTCGCAATAAACCCGTTTTGCAATAAATTTATCCAAAACGGATTGGAGTGTCTTATTGCAAAACGGGTTTGAGTGTCTTATTGCAATGTGAACATTTTATAATAACCCGTTTTGCAATAAACACGTTTTGCAATAAAATCACCACTCTTGTATTTAAATAATACAAATGGATTGGAAGAGTCAGAAGATAGTTTCAATTGTTTTATTTAAATAAAATTGTTTAAAAAAAAGACAAAACTGTGAGTTTAGACTTAAAATGCATGGAAGAAGATGAATTTAGATATTTAATGCGATAAAACAACACAGAATGTGTATCGAAAGTGATTTCAAACAATTTAGTACTAAAGTTAAGAAAACGCAAAAATGCAATAATTTATGGAAAAACGTGTTGAAATGTCTTTTTGCATTGTGAATTTTGTGTAACAACCCGTTTCACAATAAAATCATAACATATCTACTTATTGTTAATATTGATTTGAAACGGTATAAAGGAAGTTTTAAATGTCGTCTCTAACGTAAATATGATCAAACAAGGCTGAATGTTTATATGAAGTGATGTTCACCAATTTGGGAATTAAGTGAAGAACACCCAGAAAAGAATATTTTTATTGCAAAACGGGTTGCAGTGTTTTATTGCAATGTGCATTTTGTATAAAAACCCGTTGTGCACTAAACTTTTTTTGCAATAAACTCATTACACATGAACCTATTGTTTCAAATTGATTTGAAACGCTGAAAAGAAAGATTCAAATGTCGTATTTAAGGAGTTTGTATACATATAATAGGCCAGAGGTGTAAGATTCGACCAAAATATAACAGGCATTGAAAGTGACCAATTTCATGAGTAAAAGTGATGAACAAACACAGAACGTATATAAACAGTGATCTTAACACTTTCATGATTAAGCGAATTTAACACAGAAATCACATAATGTTATTGCAAAACGGGTTGCAGTGTCTTATTGCGATGTTACAAAAGAAATTAAAGCCCGTTTCGCAATAAACTCGTTTTGCACTAATATATCACACATGTACTAATTGATTCCGATTGATTGGAAACTTTTCGAAGAAAGTCTCAAATGTTGTTTATAAGGATTTTTTTTTTAAATAAGACAGAGGTGTAAGATTCGACCAACAAATAAAAGGCAGTTAAAGTGATCAATTTCATGAGTAAATGTGATACAACAACACCGAATTGGTGTAGAAAGTGATTTCAACCAATTTAATACAAGAAAACCCAGAAATGCAATAATTTTATTGCAAAACGGGTTAGAGTGTTTTATTGCAATTTGATATTGTTACAGAGCCGCAACCATTCAGCACGATTCTTAATCATTCTGTAACAGTCGGTATCGTTCTGCGTATCATCCGGCTCATTCGGTTGTGCATCGTCGTGTATACCACAACTTATCTTAAGCGACTTTGCTTATTCATGTGGAATATGAGTAAATGTCCATATTTTCCCAAAAGTCCCCGAAAGAATCATGTTTTTATCGACAACCTTTCACAAAGCACGAGGGCTGCTTTGGACAACAACCTTGAACAGACAGACAGTAGAACCATGTTGATGTGTTACCAGCAAATTGTTCTAGATGAAGAATGATGTTATTAGATGTGATAAGTAACACAATAGGGCTAACAATATAGTTAGTTATACAATATTACACGTTTAAACTTTATATTATTATATAATCTTAGTTTTATATCTTAAGAATATGTTTTTGTATGCATGCATGTTTTTTTTCTAAAGTCCGATGTCAAGCACTTAGTTCTCTATTGAAAAGCCTTCTAAAGCATACGGAAGGGTAAATATCAGACATTCTTGTCTTTTAAATAACGTTATATCGCTGTAAAGTAGCAAATGAGGTCCGATTATTAGTTCTAAAAAATCAAGTCGATAGCTAACCAGCAATCAACCTTTAAAGTAGAAACAGTTAGTCAAAGTACGGATAAACTCAGTAAACACATGAAACAAGCCAACGACGCACTTCACAGGAAATTACAATCAGTGCATGATAATATAAAGAAGATAATCCCATCGACAGCGAATATGGCGGAACGGTTGGTACAAAATGAACGCAGTGAAAGAGCTACAAAGGAAACACATCAATCTGAAAAAAAGTAAAATTAACGAAAGCAGACATCATAGAAGAGAGAGAGCAGTCTCCAACGGAACAAGAACTCGAAGTGAATACTGATATTGTGGACACGGCAGATAGATCAGATAAAACCTTGAACACTCTTATAAGAGGTGACTCAATTCTAAGTGGTATTAACAGGCGTGGATTTAATAAAAATACACACATTACAACTCTACCAGGACGGAAAATTAAAGACATTTGTTTGACACTTGATTCATGGGACATGACAAAATACGTAAATGTGATAATATATATTGGTGGGAATGACATGGCGGAAGGAGGCGATGCAAGAAAAGCATACCGTGAGTTAAAGCAACTGCTACATAACTGCACTGTATACTTGTGCACAGTTGCCCCAAGACGAGATGCAGATGTAGTCCCACTGAATGACATAATTAAACAAATATGCGAAGAAACAGATGCTCAATTTATTGAACAGTATATATCCTTTATTTTTGAAAATGGTAACATGGCTCAACATTTGTATGGCAGCGATGGGATACATCTGCACGCTAGAGGCTGCAGTACGCTAGTGGCTAACATAAACAAAACCGTGTACATCATTAAACAGAAGACGAGCGGGCAACAATATCGACTAGCTAATCGTAGCGTAACCCCTCACTCTACTCAATCCGGAAGTAATGGATACGTTAGTTATGCTCCTGACCGAGACAGTTCGAGAAACGGCGATTCACGTGACTATCAGTTGCAAACCTGAAGTTATGGCTACAAAAATAACGCACCAGGACGAGGCTCAAAGAATGGCTATTCACGTGACGGAAGAGGCAGTTTTCATACGCACACCGGCAGTTACGGCTACGGAGATCATGCACCTGGTCATTGCTTTAGGAATGGCGACTCACGTGACGGGCGAGATGACCATCAGATGCAAACAGGAAGTAACGGTTTCCGCAGTTACGCATTTAATCAAAGCTCAAGGAATGGCGATTCACGTGACGGAAGGGATGGCCAGAAAAATAATCTATATCGGTATCAGAACAGTAATAATTATGGACAGCAACAAAGACATTGTGAGTACTGTCATTACAATAATCACTACACTAGTGAATGCACTTCTGCGATTGAGTTCGGCTCAGTAGGAACGCGCAGACAGACATAAACATGTACTGATACACAAAACATTTAAAGCACTTAACGAGGTTTGTGAAAATTGTAATTTTAAGATTTGTATATGCAATGAATCCGAAATAGTGCTAAAATATGGTGATATAGACCGTGTCTTTGATGACAGTATTAAAGTTTCTGATTACTCTGAACAATGTCATAATATGTCATGCAATAATAATGATGTTTCATTCTCAAACCCTATTGCAAATGAAGGATTAAATTTTTAAAGATGATTCAACAGGGTCTACCATAGAATTTTCAAACAAGGGACTTCATATCGTAAGTTTAAATATTCAACACTTTTTGCCAAAACTTGATGAAATTAAGTACGTTTTGTTGTCAAAAAATGTAATGTGGATGTTATTGGTTTGTGTTAAATTATTTTTAAACGAAAATTTGTCTGACGACGTAAATTAACATATTCCGAATTTAACATACATTCGTAAAGACAGAAGTCAGAAAAAGGGTGGCGGAATCTTGCTTTATATAGGTAACCATGTACCATTTAAACATAGGCCAGACTTAGAGCCTGATGGGAATGAATCTGTATGTATTGAGATATGCTTTAAAACACAAAATCTTTTCTGTTAAATTGTATCTATCGTCCACCTAATGAAACGCAAATATGGATAGAAAAATTTGATGCATTACTTGATAAGTTTGAGGGTTTAAACATTGAGTATCACATATTCGGTGATTTCAATTTTAAATACATTGCTTACAGCAAGTCCTATGAATGCAAAATGTGGTCTAAAACTGTAATAAAGCATGGCCTCGTGCAACTGATAAACACACCAACCAGAGTCACAGATAAATCGTCTTCAATAATTGATCATATATATACTAATCGAACAGACAGAGTAAATACTACTTATGTCCCACAAATATGTATAAGCGACCACTATCCGGTATGCACGACAAGGAAAATTAACTACAAAATCTCAAAACGAGGCACTCACTCGAATATTAGATATAGATGCTTCAAAAAGTTTGTGATATCTTATTTCCAACTTGATCTATCGGTTTCGCAACTAAATTTAATTGAAACTGTTCACGATCCAAATATGTCCCTTCAATCTTTATATAAAATTTCGAATAGCGTTTTAAAAAAACACGCCCCTTACAAGCAAAAAAATAATAAAAAACACACATATGCCAAAATGGATAAACAAAGAAGTTTTTAAAAGTATGCGAGATAGAGATCACTTCCGCAAAATTTAAGACTGGGACAATTATAAACTACTGCATTAATTCGCAAAAGCAAGAAAGAATATTACAACAATGCTGTTAAAAATGGTACTAGTACGGCACATATTTGGAAAAAAATGAAAATGATATCTNGTACACATTGATAAAACATGCTCTAAAATAAGCAGTAAAATAACTCTGATAAAAAGGTATCAAATTATCTCACTTTTCATATGAAGAAATTATTTCATAATTCATATATTCTAACCACTATCGATTACTGTTGTACGCTCTGGGGCAACGCTAATAAAACCAATTAAACAAAAGTGAATGTTTTACAAAAACGCGCAGCGAAAGTCATTCTACAAAAGCCAAATAAAACACCATCCAAAGAATTGATTTTACAGCTTAATTGGCTCTCTTTTAATAATAGATGTAAATACCACACGGCAATCTTGATATATAAATGTGTCAACAATCAGACTCTAGAATATTTAAATGATATTATATTTTTTTCTCGAAATCACAAATATAACTTAAGATCTGCCACCCATAACGATATTGTTAATACCAAAGCGAATACAGGTTATAAGAAACGAGCTTTTTCATATTATAGCATGGATATTTGGAACAGTATACCATTTGGAATAAGAATGGCATGCTCTTTCTCTGCTTTTAAAAGGCAATATAAAACACATTTATTTGCTATTCAATGATATGTCTTGTTATTTTCTAATCAATGATATTTCATGTGTGTCTGTGTAAAAGGCAAAGTGTGTTATGATGTATGTGTGTTAGAAAATATTGTTTGAATGTTTTTACTTGTTATAGACCTATATGTCAATGTTATTTTAAGAAGGCCACATTGTAAAAAAGTATTGATTCATCTGCATAATATGTATAATGTGCCATTGTCTTTAAGTGTAACCTTCTGTGAATAAAGCTTATATTATTATTATTATTGTTATGATACTCGACCCTGATGAAAAGATATTTAAAAAACCAAACAAGTTATAAACAGTTTTAAAGGTTTATTGACCAGTTGTTATAACGAACTCCACCTGCCTGTTTGTCTGATAGTATGTTTCCATGTTTTGAAGAAAACGGATTGGATTGTGCAATACTGTGCTATTATATCCATTGAAATACGTTTTATGTGTTTTTTTTTCTGGAAAACGTGGCCATACACTCAATCATTCCCTTCATAGACGTATTGCAGGATTGTGTTATCACCTGGCAAAGCTGGTGAAAATGGTGTCCAGAACTGGGAATGTCAGACAAGGATTGTGGCAATTTATATCGAAAATAAATATTATGTAAGAATATTTTGGTTCAATGAAATATTTTTTCATTATCAGATGCAATGTAGAAAACATGTTTATGAAGTTGAATAAACCAAAATAAACATGAGAATAGGTTGGTTGAAAAACAGGTTTGTTCCATGAATGGTAGAAAACATGTTTACGAGCGTTATGATGTTGAATAAACACAAATAAACATGAGAATAGGTTGGTTGAAAAACAGGTTTGTTCCATGAATGGTAGAAAACATGTTTACCAGATTTATACAAACAAAATACGTAAGAATATGTGGGTTCAATGAAATGTTTATCGCATGCCTGGTAGAAAACATGTTTATCAGCTTAATAAAATTGAAAATAAAAGAAGAAAACGCGTTTGTATTAAGATCACGCTTTATGGTTGAATGAGGACTTTCCAATGTCAGTGAAATTATTATCCAATAACTTAACATAGTGAAATCGTCATTGTAACACAGATTGCAAGGTCAATCACAACAACACTTATATTATAGAACAAGATGTGTTTGTGAAACACTATGTCCCCTTTTAAGCGATTTCGACCCATATATATGACCTTTGACCTTGAAGGATGACCTTGACCTTTCACCACTCAAAATGTGCAGCTCCATGAGATACACATCATGCCAATATCAAGTTGCTATCTTCAATATTGCAAAAGTTATGATTTTGATCCATACATCTGACATTTGACCTTAAAGGATGACCTTGACCTTGACCTTTCACCACTCAAAATGTGCAGCTCCATGAGATACACATGCGTGCCAAATATCAAGCTGCTATGTTTAATATTGAAAACAAAAGTTATGGCCAATGTTAAAGTTTGACGCAAACAAACCAATAAACCAACAAACAAACCAACAGACAGGGCAAAAACAAAACAAAAAGCCACTTCATCTAAAATTAAAAGACATCGTTTAAAGGCGACTAAAAAACAACAAAGCATGTTTATTAACAAGAATGTATTAGTAATTGATATTTTAGGTGAAAACACCGTTAGGAAATCGCACAATTCTATTCGGTAGTAATGTTTACATAAAATAAACAAGTCATATGATACAATAATTTATTAAAAATAGATCATGTACAGTTTAAGGTAAAGCTAACATGTATATACAAATACCCCAGACAATATAAATGGAACATGGTAAAACAAGAAATGTGTCCATACGATACGAATGCAGACGCTATTTTTTAAAGACCCATTATTACTCAAAATCAACGAAACATTCGTACAATATTTCGCAAAATAAAGTTAACGAATTAACAATCAGTGTTCCTTATAGCAATTGCCAAGTTTTCAACGCCAGATGTGGTCTGGTAACATAGATGTTTGTAGACATAAAATGCTCGTTTTTATATATTTTTTTGGCATATTCAATTCCATTTTAATTTCCCGCAACGATATCTATTCAAACGACACATGAACAGTAAACGAGTAAACATGGTGCCATTTTAGTGTTTGTGTGTCGTATGAATAGATATATTTGCGGCAAAATAAAAATGGAATTAATTGTGTCACAATTTTTTTTTTAAACGAGCATTTTGTATCTACAAACATCCATGTTACCAGAACACATCTGGCTTTGAAATTTTACATGTTCCAAATGTCAACACACTTATTATTTACGCTCAGAAATTCAAAAAGGGGTGTGTAAGCATAATGCTTTAATAAAACTATCGACACAATAATACATCGACATAAACGTGTTAAAATACATATCACCTTGACTGTGACTTTGTTAACAGCAGAATGACCACGTTGATATGCCTTGGGAGAGCACATGAGAGACAGATGCAGTGACTGACAAACTGTTGCACAGAGAACAGTTCAGCAACTATAGACATATTAGTTACATACAGATTAACATTAATTATTTCGCACGAACTGCTGAGACTTACGCCAGCATTCTAAATATATGAGCAAAACACTTATGATACAATCGATTGTTTTGGAAATAACATTGATATCGCTGATCATTTATTTACTTGCACCAAATAAAACACGTGACCCACGTTGGTTGAGTACACAACATACTATGTATATTAGCGATAATAATAAATTGAAATTCAATGTGTATTTTTTTTAACATCATTTAACACAAATTGTACGGTGTTAAATGATATTCAAACAAAAATACGCATTGAGTTTCAATTTATTATGATCGCTAATATACATAGTATGTTGTGTTCTCATCCAATATACACAACATAAAACAGTATGACTTTATTATATGCTGGACAATTTCTACAGTGGAAGAGCAACGGACTGCACCCAACCTTATTTTGTCCCCACCCATCTGTTTGGATTTTGACAACTATTGAATGGTGAAGGAATAAACTTTGCTTAAACGCCTGTATGAGTATACATTTTACACAGAATTATTGTTTAATATTGAATAATTAACAGACTGACTGGTTTCCAGCCCTGCTCGATAGCAAATGTATATTTTCATATAAGCCTCGCTCTTGAAAACGTGGATTAATGCATGTGCATTAAGTATCGTCCAGGATTAGCCTGTGCAGTCCGCACAGGCTAATCAGCGACGACATTGACCTCCTAAAATGGATTTTCGCTAGAAAGAGTCTTCCTTTAAATACCATAAGAGTGGAAAGTGTCGTCCTTGATTAGCCTGTGTGGAGACGAGGCTAAAATGATTTAAACATGTGTAATGACAGATCATGCATGCATAGAAATAAAGAGTCTGAGCACAGTTAACGTCAACTTGTGATCAGTTTATATAATATTGTTAATCCATTTATACCTTGTGGACTCTCCCATCCTTCTAAATTGGATCAATTTATTTCCAAAATTAGGGATGTCTAGTACTCACTTTTAAGCATAACCATTCTATATGTAAGTAATTATACCCTGTCAAAGATGTAACGTCTTGAACCCATGATTTCCTGATAAAAAAAATCATATTCTTTAACCGATAGACATACAGGGCTCGAGTTCGTTTTAAATTCGGAATAAATATGTTTTATTTCTTTTTGTGTAATGATCAATTTGACAGTATTCGTCGTATAAGTGTTTCTGTTTTAAGTATAATTGTGACAATCTGTAAATTAATCATAGACGCTCACTAAATAAACAAGCAGTCATCATTCAACCAACCACAGACGTGACATTATACTTCAGTGAACATGAATGAAACAGGGGTCAGATCAGCTAAAAGTCGGAGCCGACAAAAAAGCATCTGAAACTGGAATCTTTCACTGTCCTATACCAAACGTCGACACTCCACATTTTCTTTTTAAAGCGTCTTGTTCGTTTGTGTTTTTTTTTCTCAGAGTGTCCAATCTTTTCCTCCCTTACTCCTTTGCGCGTTGTTCGAATTCTTCGGCGATGCCGCTTGACTGCAAGTAAAATGCGATTCAAATAAATATACGAAACTAATGATATAAAAATACGTAGCAATGATTTATTTGAATATAAGCCTCACTCTGGGAAAACTGGGCTTAATGCATGTGCGTAAAGTGTCGTCCCATATTAATATGTGCAGTCCGCACTTTCCGCCAAGACTGGATTTACGTATAGAAGAAACTCCATTTAAACGAAAATTTCCACAAAACCGGAAGGTGTCGTCCCTGATTAGCCTAATTACGCTTATCTGGGAAGACACTTTACGCACATGAATTAAGCTCCGTTTAACCGTTTTAAATATGAGCGATGCTCATATTTATTTCACAAGGATTGTGTTGGATGTACACTCAGCTATATTTAGGCCAAAAAAAAAAAGGTCCGTTTCCGGTCTCCTTTTTTTTTTGTCTTTCGGGTACTAGAATGGAGAAATGAACCGAAATAAACGAAAATGAACAAATTTTTTATTTTTTTTGGCGACCCCAATAAAAAGTTTTTGAGGGTCGGCGCCGATTCTGGAGACACGGTCGGGCGACCGGAAACGGACCTATTTTTTTTTGGCCTTACTACTGTAACCCTCAACTTTTTTATTGTAATAAAATATTAATTAAAGAGAGAAGCATTATTTCATCGGCATAGACACCCAAAATAACACAAACAGCTGTCACTAAATACGACTAATATCCAAATACTAGTAGATAGTACAACATCTTTACATTCGTTGCGCTTTTGAAATAGAATAATACTTTTGATTGAAGGAAGAACAAACAGTATTTTCACATTTGACCGTGGCATGCGACTATTGCTTTTGAAGTTATTATTTTTGTTTTACCGCTTGAAGCACAAAACACTCAAGGTTCAATTTGATTTATTTACCAATCTCTCCGCGAAGGAGTTACAAATTATAATGCCAATTTAACCCATTTATGCCTAGCGTCTAGAAAAAAGGCATTAGCAAACAGCGTAGACCCAGATGAGACGCCGCATCATGCGGCGTCTCATCAGGATCTGCGCTGTTTGCTTATATGGGTTAATAAGCAATAAGAACGCACTTTTCCGGGCTGTAAACACTGTGTGGACCTTAACGAACGACTGCTTAAGGAGAATGTTAATACAAATTTCGCGAGATTCAAAAACTGCGAAAGGTGGTGACCTCACCAATATGATGTATCATAGCTATTTATGAAAGGCGATTATATATATTTTTGAATTTATTTAATTCACTTATGCCTAGCGTCTAGAAAAAAGGCATTGGCAAACAGCGTAGACCCAGATGAGACACCGCATGATGCGGCGTCTCATCAGGGTCTGCGCTGTTTGCTTAAAGGAATTTCTGTAAGAAATATTCTAAATATAGAAATAAATATACAAGACATCCATTATTTTGGAAAAAAAATTGATTTCGTTTTCGTGCCGAGCATGATAAACCTGATCATAATCAACACTTACCTATTATTCTATTTATCCCACTTTTTATTCAGTAAACCTTTTTATTTAAACAAAATAAGTTTAACATGTTATTTTCGCTTGATTTATGACGTCATTTTGTCGAAAATATGACGTCATTTCGTGCAGAAATTTAATCAACGGGGCTATAATCAACCGAAATCGCTGTAAAAGTGGGATAAATCAACAATCTCAACGAACGAAATGAAAAGGTGACAAGAAAAGAAGTAAACATCTGGGGAGAAAAAGTAATTAAATCAAGAAAGTGAAAATAATAATGCAAGAAAAATGAGGACAAAAAAAATGACGCCCGGAAAATACTCGCGATGAATACAGGAGTACACTAAACCCAGGGTTTACATAAAGCATATTAACCAAATGAACGCGATGACGTAAAGGACATTATCACTTTGACGTCACAAACTTGACGTCACTCACCCAGTTAAAGAACGTGGCGGCTCCCGCGCTGATGATGACGATGTCCTCCAGTCGGATGTCCCTCAGTAGCGCCTTGGTGCGGCTGACCATAACAGAGGTGAGTTTGTTGACGTCAAGCTCCTGGATACGTCTCTTCAATGACATCTTGCCCGTCTTGCCTATGATGGCCTGTACGTTCTTCCAGTCCTGCGAATAGTTTCAGAAACAATGCATGTGAGCCTCGCTCTGTGAACAGGGGGTTAAATGCATGTGCGTAAAGTGTTGTCCCAGATTAGCCTGTGCAGTCCGCACAAGCCAATCAGGGTCAACATTTTCCGATTAAACCGGATTTTTGTTAAGAAGAGACTTTCTTGAAATGAAAAATCTAAAAAGCGGAAAGTCTCGTCTCTGATTAGCCTGTGAAAACGGCACAGGCTAATCTCGGACGACACTTTACGCACACGCATTGAATCCCGTTTTCACAGAGAGTGGCTCATATATATTAAAATATCACACATCGGTCCAGCTCATTCTACGTTTCAGCATGATAACTACCAATTACATTTAAAAATATATATTCGGACGCTGCTATAAATTCAGCAGACTGACGACAACAAATGGAGCAAACCTAACCATTTGTGTCGCGTTCTGGGAAAACTGGGCAAAATGCATGTGCGTAAAGTGTCATCCCAGATAAGCCTATAAAGTCCGCACGGGCTAATCAGGGACGACACTTTTCGTTTTTATGACATTTTTCGTTAAGTCTCTTCTTAGCAAAAATCAAATTAAGGCGGAAAGCGTCGTCCTTGATTAGCCTGTGCGGACACTTTACGCACATGCATTATGCCCAGTTTTCTCAGAACATTTGATCTCAGATTTAGATTATAGCTTACCACCAAAGAAAAACACAACAGTTCTAACTCATTATATTAAATTAAAATGTCACTCGCGCGTGTAGCATAAAATCCTTACTAGTATCACGTTTTTCTCCCACCCTTGGCCCCAACGACCGTCTATTTCCCGTGGTTGCCTAGCAGCAACAGTATTTCCCTCATCACGGTGTGAATCTCCCACTTGCTCCCGCCCGCCATCAATGAGCCCCAGACTCACCGTTGTCGTTTCCTCAGGATCGCCTAGCAACAACAGTGTTTCCCTCATCACGGTGTGGATCTCCCACTTTCTCCCGTCCGCCCTCAATGAGCCCCAGACTCACCGTTGTCGTTTCCTCAGGGTCGCCTAGCAACAACAGTGTTTCCCTCATCACGGTGTGCTTCTCCCACTTTCTCCCGTCCGCCCTCAATGAGCCCCAGACTCACCGTTGTCGTTTCATCAGGGTCGCCTAGCAACAACAGTGTTTCCCTAATCAGGGTGTGAATCTCCCACTTTCTCCCGCCAGCCCGCCCTCAATGAGCCCCAGACTCACCTTTGTCGTTTCCTCGGGGTCGCCTAGCAACAACAGTGTTGCCCTCATCACGATGTGGATCTCCGCTATTGGGTGCGCGTATGACCGGATCTCCGATATGGTCCGCTGGTTTAGGGTCATGACCTTGAAAGGAATAAAAATGAAGTAACCTGACTGATCTTTTGTAGTGTTGTTCTTGCTTTAACACGACCATATGATTAATGACCTACGTCATGCGAAAATAAACCTTATGTCACATGCGGCCAGCGTAGATCCAGACCAGCCTGCGCACCAGCGCAGTCTGGCCAAGAGGTAACATGTTCTCTAATTATTAAAACAAAACCTTGCATACTTTATAGCGGACAGGGTAGCTCCTGACTAGACTAGCATAATACTCATGTTCGCATGACGCGTGTCAAATACAGTCGATATAACTACACGTAGTTATCTGTTTTCAAAAATGATGGTCTGCCCATTTGTGTTCCTCCGAGTATTCAGTCTTTTGTTTGGTCAGTAACCAATGAAATCCACAATAGAAATGAAATATACTAGCTTTCCTACAGTAAATGCAAGGAATATTTGACTATCCTGTCGGAGTAAGAAAATTGTTTGATTGAACAAGATTTTCTTTTAGGAAAGTCACTTAAATTATCATAACATTTCGGAGTTTAATGAAAACCAGTCCGTGTGTCACGTTGTAAGTAAGAATTATAATTTACATTATAAACATAAAAAATATATTTCCTCGTGACATTTTTATGAACAATAGCCCCGTAAATTACTGTTCACTGCATTGAAACATAATTTAATATTTCCCTTGTACGAGCTCATTGTTATATAAATATTAATGTAAATAATGTTCAGTCCCCTGTCTCATATCGTGCATGAGTTACTGCAGGCGTTTCATGTAAAAAAAATAAAATTGTACATAACTGAATAATTTCGATAAATCTGTTTAGTAAAATCAGAACAGGTACTTCCGATTATTTGTCAATATCACGTCAGCCCATGTCTCACCTCGTGAATGAGTTTCTGTAGCCGTTTGAGGCGGGCAATGAGGTCCTTAGCCTCCCGCAGCTCCCCGGGCAGCTTGCCACCGAACCCCTTGCTTTCCACCAGGTCCACGGCCCTCTCTAACTCCTCCAGGTTCTGGGACTCGATTGCCTGTTGAAGCTCTAAAACACATTATAGATGGACTAAGCATTGGTATCTACCGCTGACCAGGACGGGTGTCTCCACTGCTCCAGCCCAGAACACATCTTTCGCTCTGGGGTCTACAGTTGAAGCTAGCCGATGAGCTGGTGGAGAGCTTTTGGTACGGGGGAAAAGACTTTGAGTCGCGCTCTGGAAAAATGGGACTGCATGTGCGTCCAAAGTCGTCCGAGATTAGCCTGCACAATCCGCGCACGCTAATCAGGGACGACAATTTACGCTTAGACTGGTGTTTCGTTAAGAGAATACTTAAACGAAATTTTTTCCATAAAAGCAGAAAGTGTCGTCACTAGTTAGCCTCTTTGAACTGCACAGGCCAATCGGGGACGACACTTTACGCACATGTATTAAGCACCGTTTTCCAAGAGCACGGCTTAAATACTTTTTCCCCGTACCAGGTGCCATCCACCAAGTCATCGGCTAAATTGTGTCGTGTTCTAAGAAAACTGGGCATAATGCTTGTGCGTAAATTGTCATCCCAGATTAGCCTGTGCAGTCCGCACAGGCTAATCAGGGACGACAATTTCCGCTTTTATAAAAAATTTCGTTTAAATGATGTCTCTTCTTAGCGAAAATCCAGTTTAGGCGGAAAGTGTCGTCCCGGATTAGCCTGTGCGGACTGGGATGACACTTTACGCACATACATTTTGTCCAGTTTTGTCAGAACACGACCAAAATTCAGCTCTAGATCCAGACCACCCATCTGTTGAGACACGATTGCTTGGTGAAGTCCCCAAACACTATGCATGTATTAAGTGTGTGATAGGTAGTTAACTCTTTCAGTGCTGGAACCGAATTTTGACGGCTTTTGCAAACAGTTTGGATCCAGACGCCACGTTCTAGACGCCATCTGGATCCAAACTGTTTGCTATTCTGATAGTATTCTTTGAAAAAAAAATAAAAGAAAATGCTTATTTTAGAAATTCAGCAGACAACATTTTAGCAAACGACAGATTTTCCAGCATGCAAAGGGATAGTTAACCATAGAAAGATAATCAATGAAATAAACCATCATATCTCTAATGACAACATTAAGTGTTTCCCCTTCCAGTAATGCCATATAGAGAATATACGGTTGGTGACTTCTGCTTTCATGTGATAACAGTCGAGTCTGATGTAGCGTTGGAAAAGGCGAGCATTTTTACACGGCATATTGGACGGGTACAGGTAGAAAAAGCGATTTTTTTGTGTGTTTTCGTAAATGGAATTGTTTCTTATAAAAATAAGAGAACGTATTGTCGTAATATTCAGTACATCTACATTTATCACTTTGGATGATCAGTCGAACAAAAACTGGCATAACATATTGACTCACTTTCTCTCAGCTCCCCAAGTTCGTCCCTTTCCGGTACCGGCGGCTCAGCCACGCCAACGCCACCAACGCCGCCGGCGCTACCAACACCACCAACTCCACCAACACCACCAACACCGCCGCCGGGTTGCTTCTTTGGCGGTATTGTGCTGATAATGTGGTAGTTGCATATGTTCCTCTCTTGACCTAAAAATAACCACACA
>VMBQ01001944.1:145474-160474 GCA_007657795.1 Dreissena rostriformis
ATATTGGATCATAGCATGAGAATGGTCAGAAGATATATATTGGATCATAGCATGAGAATGGTCAGAAGATATATATTGGATCATAGCAAGAGAATGGTCAGAAGATATATATTGGATAATAGCATGAGAATGGTCAGAAGACATATATTGGATCATAGCATGAGAATGGTCAGAAGATATATATTGGATCATAGCATGAGAATGGTCAGAAAATATATCTTGGATCATAGCATGAGAATGGTCAGAAGATATATATATTGGATCATAGCATGAGAATGGTCAGAATAAATATATAGTCAGAATGAATCTATTGAATCATAGCATGAGAATGGTCAGAAGATATATATTGGATCATAGCATGAGAATGGTCAGAAGATATATTTGGATCATAGCATGAGAATGGTGAGAAGATATATATTGGATCATAGCATGAGAATGATCAGAAGATAGATATTGGATCATAGCATGAGAATGGTCAGAAGATATATATTGGATCATAGCATGAGAATGGTCAGAAGATAGATATTGGATCATAGCATGAGAATGGTCAGAAGATATTTATTGGATCAAAGCATGAGAATGGTCAGAAGGTATATATTGTATCATAGCATGAAAATGGTCAGAATAAATATATTGGATCATAGCATGAAAATGGTCAGAATAAATATATTGGATCATAGCATGAGAATGGTCAGAATAAATATATTGGATCATAGTATGAGAATGGTCAGAAGATATATATATATATATATATATATATATTAGTTTTGATAATTGCATGAAGATGGTCAGAAAATAAATATTGAACCATAGCATAAAATGGTCAAAATATATATTGGCTCTTGTCTTAAAATAGCCAGACGAATTATATTAATTAAGTCATGGAATAAATACATTTAATAATGTCTTGATCATAGCCTCATGAAATATATTAAATAATGTTCTGAAAATAACCCTACAAAATATATCAAATCATGTAATGAAAATATACATACATACATCAATTTATGATCTCTCGAAAATAGCCTATCGAAATTTATTAAATCATGTTATGATAACAAGAAGAAGAAACATAAATAATCATGTTCTGAAAATACTCAGACCAAATTTATTGGATCGTGTGCTGAAAATGGTAAAAGAATGGATGAAATAATCTCCTGAAAAAAAAACAGCCGACCGAAGTATATAAAATCATGTCCTAAAATTAGCCGGTAGGAAAATATTGGATAATGTCCTGAAAATAACCAAGCAAAATAAAATAAACTACATCGTGTCCTGAATAGGCGGACATGCATAGGGCTAAACATGTTTCTATCGTGACACAAACAAAGACACAACGTGCATGTCCTGAAAAAACGAGACAAGCAAAATTGTTACAGATGTGTCCCTCGTGACCTAAATGAGTTAGCCCAAATCACACGATTACTTTAAAATAGTTAGCTAAGCAAACGATGTGGTATATACGGATTTTTCTGATTTATCCTGAAGAAAGCCTGAAAACAACAACAAAAATGTATGATGACCTGAAAATAGCCAGGAAAAGCAATTTGTCACCCCAAAATATCATAGAAAAGGGATCATATTCCTGCGAATAAAGCTAAGTTTATACCGTAGACATGTATTTAAACAAAACACGCCCGATGTTGGAATATGTACTTCAATGTTTATTCATAACAAAAAATCTGGAGACCTACCCTCTCCCAATTTCTGGGCTATTTTCATCTTAAACTCCCCTTCCGGTACGTTGAAGGCAGCCTCCAATATATCCCCAGTCAACTGGAACGGGTGTTTCGTCACCATGCTCTCGTCCTCGGCCCCAATGGGGGTCAGCTGATAGTGAAAGTTAGCCTGCTTGAACTTCTCGGGGTCCGTAACCTTGAACTTGAGTTCGAACCGACCGGGCTCCATCTTTATCACGCCGGAAGTATGCGACAGGCACTCGATACCGAATTCCGAGAGTATCGGGTTCGGGCCCCAGCCGGCGTCCTCTTGTACCGGGAAGAACACCTGCCTTTCCGGTATACTGTTTACGTCCACTTTGTAAATGGCCACCCAGTCAAAGTCGTAATCCGGCGTGTTCACTGTGAGGTCTTTTCCCACGATTTCTAGTTTGTACGTGCCCACCTTTGGAAAGCGGACCTTAATGGAGAGGACGTTCTCGTTCGGTCTGTGGATGAAATCTAACTGGACATTCTTCTGCGGCAGTTCTACTGGCCTCGTTCTCGTTTGCTTGGATTTGTCCTTGTCGATGAAGAACGTGGGAATGCAGAGGAATCTGGAATATGGGACAATCAGAGAATTATTCAGCAAACGGGAATACGTAAAAAGACGGGATTTAAGTAAAAGGCAAGTATATCAGTATTCAGATCTGCTAGACTCGTAAACGTGCGGGGACGTGAAAAGCAGAGACTTATTAATACCGGATGGAATGGCAAAATCGAAAGAGAGCTCAAGAACACTACAGAAAATTGAACCAACGAGGATTGTTAAGGCGGCAATAAAACACGTTTATATGCACTTATATCTGAATACGTGAGAAAATTACATTTGAACATTGTGCTTTCCGACTCAAAACGAATAACAACGTTAAATACCAATTTAAAGCAATCGTTACCTAAATAGTGACAGGGTGATATATGCCAAAGCCGATTTTAGGGCAAGAGGTGGCGGGTTATCCGTCTCCGAAAACTCAACTATGTATGATTTGAGTCTCGTTCTGGGAAAACCAGGCTTAATGCATAAGACGACACTTTGCGCCTAAACTGGATTCTAAAAATTAAAAAAAAACAAAACATAAAAGCGAAAAGTGTCGTCCCTTATTAGCCTGTGCAGATTGCACAGGCTAGTCTGGGACGACGCTTTACGCACATGCATTAAGCCCGGTTTTCTCAGAACGCGACTCATTTAGACAATTTTAGGAGAGTAAGGGGCTAAGCAGTGTACTCTACATCCCCGAATATACTGGTAAATGGAGTTTAAACTGACCTGTGGTTCGCTGATTTTTCGGGATGAAGACCGAACAGGATTTCTATTTCACCGTCCCTCGCCTCCGTGTTACAAAGGTTATGGGAAAGGACTCGCATCTCGAGGTTGAAAAATCGGTCCTGAAAAGTTCGGGGAATAATGTATTTGCAAACTGTTGACATGATGAGTAAGTCAATAAACTCCTTGCACATGTGTGTTGTGTTTTTAATCCTGAATCTATAGTTGTTCTTGAAAAAAAACTATCCTTGTTATTGCTTAGACGTTGAACTTTTTATAAACTCGATAAAATTAGCCTCTTTCTGGGAACACTGGGCTTAATGCATGTGCGTAAAGTTTCGTCCAAAATTAGCCTGTTTAACCTGTGCAGTTCGCAAAGGCTAATCTGGGACGACACTTTCCGCCTAAACTGGATTTTCGCTAAGACGAGAATTTCTTAAAACAAAAAACTAAACAATAACAGCGAAAAGTGTTGTCCCTGATTAGCCTGTGCGGACTGAACAGGCTAATCTGGGACGACACTTTACTCATTTGCATTAAGCCCAGTTTCCACAGACCGCTGCTTAAACAGGTTTTTACCATACCAAAACATCGGCGCCCATTTACCTTTAGGAACACCATGGTCTCGAACTCGTCAATCGTCTTTTTCTTGTCGAGCAGCTGCCATGCATCCTCTTCCGGTAGGTGCGTGTAGATGAGCTGCTGGGGGTCCGTCAGAAAAAAGTTTTCATCGCACGTGTAGAAATAGTCTGAAACAAGCGTTTAGGTGAACGAGTATAAAAACAAGCATTAACGGAATACATAATGTCATCATATAAGCCTTAATTGTACATTACTGTAAAATATTCAAGTTTAATAAAAAAAATCAACATTTTGAAAGTATGGACCCTCATAACCATACCTTGTGTTAGCTGAATGCATTTAGAAAATAAAAAAGTATGTCATCTTATAAATAAGCAAAAAACTCGACCCTGTTTTTTTCAACATTTGTTTCAGTTCACACTCAGTTGAGGTTAACCCGCCTTAGTGCCAGTTTTCCACTGTAATCTACTATCTAAAATCTAGAAATCGATATCATAACGAATTTTATAAACTGAAAAGATGTCTTTCAGCAAATAAAGTTTTTAAAAGAGTATAGCCTTGCATATCTCAATACAAAACGCTCTTTTTTGTGGGACAATATATTCAATACATGTTCATCAACCATTTAAGTGTTCGTGTGTCGTATGAATAGATATCGCTGCGGGAAATTAAAATGAAATCTATTGTTCCACAAAACAATTCTCGTCAAATCCATCCTACCAGACCACATCTGGCGTTGATTTTTTGGCTTTTGCTATGAGGAACACTGAGTGTATACAGTTCTTCTTAATTTTACGAAATACGTTACGACATATTCGTTGATTTTGAGTGTTAATGGGGCTTTACGTATTCCGTAACCAATAGACTGAGTAGTAATAGTGAGAAACTAACGGTTAAGTGAACGAGGCTTAGAATTAGTACGTGGTAAAACTGTCAGATGAAATAGTCCGAAACAAAAGTCTACGGCGTGGAAATAGTCTGAAACAAAAGTCTGCGGCGTGGAAATAGTCTGAAACAATCGTTACATATAAATAGTCTAAATTTCCGGGAAATTTTTTTTGCACAGAAAGTTACTGAGTAAAAGTCTGAAACAAGCGTTAATGAATAGAATTAGGCTGAAACTGCATTAACCGTGTAGACATGGTCGGAAATACCGTTGGATAAGAAGAAAATGATATGAAAAAAAACTAGTAGAAATCGTCTTACCCTTATCTGTAAACAAAAAGTCTTACGTATTAACCATGCAGAAATAGTCGGACAAAAGCGGATACCGACTACAAACAAGCCTCACATGAGCGTTCTAAACGAAAGCCTGCAAACTCGCAGTGCATCGGGACCCTTTTCATTGCGTAATGTCATCAATATTCACTTATATTGGTAGATACGTGCGTTAACTGTTTATGTTATTTGAAAACGGTAGGTCATTCATGATTTATTTGAAGCACGTTTGGACTGATAAAAACATATGATTTGTTTAACGAAAGGCATACAGCACGGTTATAACGGCTTCCGGACGGACGATATCCGGATTATTACTCGGACACCACCTATTTAGTCCGTGACATTTTTATACGATGTTTAAATTTCAATTCAAGTCACTGATAACAAAACAGGTCGATTTCTGGGAAAACTATTCTTAATGCATGTGCGTCAAGTGTCGTCCCAGCGGACTGCACAGGCCAATCAGGGACGACAAGTTCCGCTTGTATGGTATTTTTCGTTTAAAGGAAGTCATTTTTAAGCGAAAATGCAGTTAAAGCGGAAAGCTTCGTCCCTGATTAGCCTGTGCGGACAGCACATGCTAATCTGGGACGATATTTTACGTACACGCATTTAGCCCATTTTCCCCAGAGACTCAAATAATCTTATTTCAACATGGTTCCCATACTTTTCGACTCCTCCTCCTCGTCCCCGGACAATACGCATGCGCCCCAGAAGGCGTTGATGAAGCGCCAGTTACCGTCCACCAGTACGGCGTTCCACTCCCCCCGGTGCGACTCCTTGTTGATCTTCTGTCCCACCTCGTACGTGGAGCCCTTCAGGTAGCCCCGGATGATGGCGCACGGCAGACCCGCGTACCTGCAAGGACCGGAAGTCGGGCGATGATAGTTCATAGTCAGAGGGTGTATTTCCCAGCATAGTTCTTATTAAACAACTCCCATATTACCAAACCACACGACGATAAAAACTATAACTGGATGTATTATTATTATTATTTATGGTTTAATTTAATGATTGTATATGGCATAGAAACTGTAAAACAACGTACAAAGTGGCACTAAATTGCAATGAACTATTTCTTAGAGGGGATTTTTCCGAGATTTTTGCATTTTTAATGCGTCAGTAAATGCCTGAAATTGCTAGACTTAATCATCGGAACTGTTGGGCTCCATTATCATATCAAGAAAACAATTTAAGAAAGAAAAATAAAGATAAAGATAAAAAATAAACAGTTTGTCCCCGTTGAGGCTCGAACCATTTTCCAAAAGATAATGGTTATCGCCATAACCATTCGGCCATCCAGACTTCGTATGATTTGACGCATTGATACTTTAAATCACTCATCTACGTGGTGTTACAAAATCTGTACAAAAACAACAGAAACCTTCCAAATTATTCAATCGTTTCGCGTGTGTAACTCTTTATAATTTTACCAATTTCGAATTATGAATATTCATTAAACGAAACTGTATTATCATAATGAGTACCCGCAATTTGTGTTATTTCGCTCCCTGATGTACAATGTTCTTTTTTCAAATTTGTAACAACAAGTTGGAAAAATGTCATGTCGACAATCTTTGAACAAGTAACTTCAAGCTGAACATAATGTCGGTCAAGACACGTATTTTCCAACTGATTCTTAGAGGCAATGTCTAAGAATAACTTGCCATTGCTTATCGAACAATATCTAACGATATATGGTTCTGGTGCGTACACATTTTATAACAACGTGCCGTCAGCCTGTGTGGTATAATAACCACGCACTAGAACCATACAAATGTGTGTATTGTCAGTTTAAAACAATAATGCGAATATTGATTCGATTCAAATATATGATGAATATTTGATGGCTATGCAACTGAAAGAAATGATATATGTGCCTCGCTCTGGGAAAACTTGGATTAATGGACATATGCGTTGTGCCGCCCCAGATAGAACACTTTCCACTTTTATGGAAATTTTGTTTAAAGATGGTATCTTCTTAGCGAAAATCCAGTTTAAGCCGAAGGTGTCGTCGACGACACTTTTCGTACATTTATTAATGACCGTTTTCCGAAAGCGCGGCTCATTCATTTTTGGGCAAAGGAAAAAAACAACAACAGTTAACTCTGTTTCGCTCAGGATCGGTACACGTATTTTATGGTTTATTGTGTTGCTAAGCAACGTCAGAATACAAGACAATTAGATTCTCCTTGACTTATCTACTATACTTGCCTTAAAGCGAGTATATAGGATCTTATTTCTTTGTTTCAAAATCAAGAAATGTAGATGAATAAAAAAGTAGAATAACAGTTCAAAAGAAGAAGCACCAGAAAATAAACGAGAAAAAGATTTTTGTTCAATTGCTAAATTTGTTACCCTGTCCAGCAGAAAACTACATCATGTACACAAGACATGTACTCTGTTGGAAAATCCATATTTGCCTGTTCAGATTTGCTCATACGTCACTAAGACCCACTTTTAGTTATACAACACATACGAGTTAACGAGTCAACATCGGCGTTAATTAATTGCAATGAAGTAAAGACGATGTGTTTGATGGAACCATATACAGATTTTTATTTAATTTTAGTAAGCACTCCTCTGTTATATTTATCTGTCGGTTTAGGATTGTGAGAAAAAAATGTTAACATAGAAATCGTATTTACATGCTTAAATGGCAACTACTGTAAAAAAATAATTAAATAGAGAATAATAGGTTAGTGTTGATTATAGATCAGGTTTATCATGCGAGGCTTAGAAAACAAAAAGCACGAGCCTTGGCGAGTGCTTTTTCGTTTTCGTGCCGAGCATGATAAACCTGATCATAATCAACACTTACCTATTATTCTATTTATCCCACTTTCATTCAGTAAACCTTTTTATTTAAACAAAATAAGTTTAACTTGTTATTTTCGCTTGATTTATGACGTCATTTTGTCGAAAATATGACGTCATTTCGTGCGGTGTATTATAGCAGAAATTTAATCAATCAACCGAAATCGCTGTATAAGTGGGATAAATTAATTTAGTTTTCGTTGATTTCGTGGGTTGACCGATCCACGAATTTAACACAAACACATCAGAAAATGACCGACGCCGATTTCTCCTCATTTTTTCTTGTAAGTACAAAATCCAAGAATTTACGTGTCCACGAAAAAGTCAATTTTAAAAATCCAAAAATTTACGTGTCCACGAAAAAGTTTTTTTTTAAACCACGACATTTTATGCCAAAGAATATGGATTATTTTACAGTACTTTGTATTTGTGCGTTTGGTTGAACGAACCAACAGAGCAGACTTAGGAATTTTTGTCTACAACAATTGCGAGCAAACGTTCCGGTAGAATCATTCCTCGGTCATAGTTATATGCTGGTTGAAGATTTCGAGGATAAAATGTTAACATTGAAATCATATATAGTCGATTAAAACCCTTGGCAAGTAATTGTGTGTGCGTTCAACGTACCAACAGAGTAGACTGAAGAACCCTGCATAGGTGTTCCGCTTGTGTTTCAGGTGCCACAGTTGGTACATGGCCGTGTCCGGCTTGGCGCTTTTCTTGTAGTCCGTCGTCTCCACCGGCTGTGACGTGAACCACCGGTACAGGGCGCGAGACTTCGAGATGTCGTCGTCATAGTCACCGCATAGCGCGCGCACAAGCTCCGTGAGCGGACGGGTTAAAAACTGGTCTGTGATCTGGTAACGAAACGAGTGCATTCAGGTCATGAATCTTCGAAAAAACAAAAATTCAAATTACATTTACATGTAACTACAATACGATAAAGATCAAATATTATAAAATACGTCTGCATCACCAAGATATGTTTATGCATGTGCAATGTTGATTTCCTGCATTAAGGCAAAGTACTAACAACGTTTTCTCTAAAAAGTCTTAAGCGTGTTACTACTGAAGGAACAATCAATGCTAGCTATTTTCAGTTAAAGGATCATACGTTTCATTTACAAAATAAAAGACTCAAAACTTTAGCAAGTGTATAAATTTCGAGACATTTGTCCACATAGTCTCCATGATATGTGACCAAGCATTAATCTGGAAAATAAGAATGATAACATGAAAATGACCTACATGTACCACGGTTTACGGATTAGCTGAATGAATGAGATGCAGGAGTAAACAACAATATAATCGTTGGTAAATTCATAAGTTTAACAATTTGTATTAATTTAAATCATTTATAAGATTGCAATTTGTAATATTCAACAAAAGAAATGTATGTTATATTTTTATCGGCAATGAGCCTTTGTTTACATTACAATGCGTTCAAAAGACTGGGTGGGGTAACGACCTGGCAATACTACCAACTGATCAACCATCTAAAAAGTAGTCACCTGAGAAAAACGGTCACATGTCTACAATGGTCATCTTGGCTAGTTCCCTTGACTGACCGCTGTTCTCAGGTTGGACTGTATGCAGTTACTTATTTCAGTTATTTGAAAAACACAAAACAAGCACTCACTGTGTCCGTGTGTTCGTCCACTTGTTTGTATTGTTCCGGGTCAAAGATCTCGTGTTTTCTCGTGGGGGAGGTGTGAGGTGGCGGGAAGTCCTCGAGACGACCGACATCATTAGAGTAGAGATAATGCGTGTGGGAGAACTCGAAATCCTTGCCGTATGGTGGCGAATACGTCAGAAGCTCCCACGCTATAGGCGTGTCCTGTAAAACAAACAACACGTTGAGCTACGCCAATGTTATATGTGCCCGAAATCGTATTAATTTGACGGTGTTGGCAAATAAAAACATAATCTGGTCGTATTTTCAAATCGTAATGAGTTTAATATATCAGGTGTTCTTGGGCCATGAGCGTTTCCTACAAAACATGAAATTTATACCTCGATGGCATATGCATGCATACGGAATTCATTTGTTGTTTATTTAAATTACTGGCCACAATAGAGGTATTAAGTACAGACGGTAATTTAAAACAAAAATCCGGTCCGAACTCCGAACTTGACAATTGGAAAATCGTTCGGCGGCGAATACGTGAGAAGCTCAAATGTTTTGATGCGTCATGTCAACAACAACAGCTACAACAACGATAAATATTTAAAAAAAATGACATTTAGTAAGAAGTGTCGGAAATATTTCTTAACTGCTGCTGGTATTCCTTAAATGCTCTGGGCCCGTATTCACAAAGCTTCTTAGGGAAATCTTAACTTAAGTTGTACTTAAGGGAAAAATTCGGATCACGTTTTTATTAAGAAATTCACTATTTTGTGCTTACACAAGGATAAATTATTAATAATTTTAGCAATATTTACTTGTTTAAAACGTGTTCTTGTTAAACTACCAAAATTTAACGAAGCCGGACAGTTAAGGAATTTTATGATTTTAAGAAGTATCCTTAGTTTTACCGTAAGAAGCTGTGTGAATACGGGCCCTGAACTATTATTTTAAAATAAAACACAATGTAATAAAATAACACAGCAGAGTTCGAACATTTCAAACACATTGAATAAAAACACCGTTAACAAAAATTACCCTTCGGTAAAGAAATGTCTTAACACTTTTAGAAACGTCTGTGGTACTTCACTATTATTTAAATAGCTATGCCATTGTGTTCCGGATAATATGGACGCATACGCGTTACATATTACAACCAAACATAATGCATATTAACATGTTTACAACTATGAAAAATATATCTGACTATAAAACAAACAATTTTGTGTAAATTAAGAGTAAAAGTGCAATTTAGAAAAATGTAACAGAGAATCAAGCTGGTTTAATAACGAAAACCGAGTCATTCGCTTATGATTTATTGATTGATGGACAAAATCCTCTGTATATCTTTATTGTATACATGCATGTAAATACTAGGTAAATTTAAGTCAGTCTCTTTATTTGAACATCTTTATTTAAAAATTGGAACTTGAATATACATGTACACAGCAATCATTTATAAGAAATATGAACATATTTAAATACAGTTAGTTTAAACCTATTTGGTGGTGTAATGGATATGGTGTCCGCCTAGCGATCGGGAGGTCACGGGTTCGATCCCCATTGTGGGAGCGTTCTTTAGACCTCCCCCAAAGACACCAAGTACTGGTTCTAGTCCCAGGAAACGGACTCGAGAGCGTTTCAAATAAGTAGTAAGTACTTTCTATGCAATCGAGCTTAAATACATAGGTTTAAACTAAACCTATTTATTTAACTCGATTGCATCGAAAGCCGAAGGCTTATTGAAACGCTCTCGAGTCCGTTTCCTGTGACAAAACCACTACTTGGTGTATTTGGAGGAGATCTAAAGAAAACATACATAGTTCGAGGGAACAAAGAAAGTACTTGGATCATCGCAAAATGATTTGCAGTTTCAGTGAATAAGCTTAACATATACATGTACAGTATATCAAAGACATGTTGTATTTGACAGAAATCTAGTTGAAAACAACCGCCACCGAATATGTGAAGCACGTAGCATTGGTGTATTGACGTTAACTGGTGAGAACACCAAAAAAGTCACACATATATATATATATAGTCTGAGTTAAATGAACAATTGAGACAACGTTGTCAACAACCGCGATAAAGGAAGAGCTAATATTGACCTTTGAGACACCTTTACTGATGTTCATATTGCACCCGATTCCTATTCTTAGCGAGACTCGAACTTTCGGCCCCCGCTACGTAAAAGAACGCGATTACTGCTTGGTCACGAACTCAGTTGTTCACGGCGAATCAGCGGTCTCTCGGGCGTTGTCATAATGGGTATTGACCTCCTCGAGCAGTACATTACAGGATCGCCTCTAGAAGGGCGTGTGTTCTGTATCGTGCACACTCCGTCGTGACCTTTCCAGCAAGTTTCCTTTGAGCGCCTTTCATATAGGAGTGGCTTGCCATGATGAATATGTTCCGCACAAACATCGTCAAGTTCACCTCGTCTGTTTTCATTTTGTTTTCATTTAACAATCGTAGTATTTCATGGGAAAGCACGGCATGTACACATGGTTCCGCAGACAAAATGAGCCTTGATATGGGAAAAGACGGGTTTATCTGGGACGACACTTTATGCACATGCATTAGGCACAATTTTCCCCAAACGAGGCTCAAATATCTGTAAATACCCTATATCCCGATGTCCGCCATATCGTTCTAGTGTGTTGACGCGTTTGATGGATGCCAAAACAGGCAAACAGCGTAGACCCAGATGAGACGCCGCATGATGCGGCGTCTCATCAGGGTCTGCGCTGTTTGCTTAAAGATCAAAACGAAATATACACGCAATGATACGAGCCATAAAGGTACTTGTCGTTTTAAAGGTACAAGCAATGATACGAACCATAAAGGTACTTGTCGTTTTGACGTGATCGTGATATTTGAAGGACGCCAACAAGACAAGGCAGCACTCTGCCACAATATTTAACAGTGCCCAAAATCAAGATCGGCTTCATTAAAAAAAAAAGGTTTACGTTTAAATTTGGTTTAGTCAAGTAAAAAACAAGGTTATAAGATGCTGTGCATAATATTGTGCTTAAATGACAAAATAATTGATGTTCGCGAAGCCATTTTCATTTGATTATATATATTGTTCTGTTTTAATAAAGACAATGTGCGGAAAACACGCCTTTAACCAATCAAAACATTTCTCCATCACCCCTGTGCATGCGTGCCACTGAAACTAACGAAAACGATCAGCCACCTTAGACACGCTGCAGTAGTGCGCATGCGCGTTACCCCGGCGTCCTTGGGGTCCGGATGTTTTTGTCGGCTGGTGGATGACTTCGCCCGGCTGGTGGATGACTTCGCCCGGTCTTGGCTGGTGGTGCTGGTGGGGGTTTCTACCTTGCTCGCGGCTTCCGGTTTGGAAGCGGCCGTATGTTTGTTAAGATCGGGAAGACTTTTCGACTATAAAAGATACTTTAAACTTTGTTTTGTAATTTCTCTTTATCTCAAGGGGCTATACCATTTGATTCAAACGCGTTCAAAAGTTAGACCTCTGTACTTTTGCTGTTAATAATCATTAAAATAATTAATGTCAAAAGATGACATTATTTTTGAAATTATTTATTTCGTTTTAGCCGTCGATATGATCCTTTAAAGCTACAAGCTCATGGAATCTTATTTGAAAGATTGCAAAGTGTCCATAGTACTTATGAAAGCATACAGAACGCGTGATGTTAATTAGTATGAAAACTGTGGGAGAGCTATTCATAAACTGAAAGACTACTTAGATTATTTGAGTCGCGTTCTGAAAAAAACTGGGCATAATGCATGTGCGTAAAGTGTCGTCCCAGATAAGCCTGTGCAGTCCGCACAGGCTAATCAGGGACGACACTTTGCGCCTAAACTGGATTTTCGCTAAACGAAAAATTCCATAAAAACGGAAATTGTCGTCCATGATTAGCCTGTGCGGACTGCACAGGCTAATCTGGGATGACAATTTACGCATAAGCATTATGCCCAGTTTTCTCAGAACACGACACATTATGCAGCGGGAGAATTAAGTGCCCAGTAGAATTGCGCACTTTTTTTCTCCAATTTTAGGGATTGCAAACTCACAACAATTGTTTAATTTCAAACAATAACGGTTCCATGCTGTTGTGGAATAAACTTATTATATAAATAACAAGACTATTGCCAAGCAAAATATGTCCCCTACCGGCTCCACCATTGTCAGATTGTTTTTATATATATTTGTTGCTATAGCAACCATAATTTTTGACGTAGGAACAAAATGAAATGACGTGCATAATCTCCATATTGCCATCTGTCCATGTTTCAAGTTTCATGAAAAAATATGAAGAACTTTTCAAGTTATCGCAGGATCCAGAAAAGTGTGACGGACTGACGGACTGACAGACTGACAGACAGAGCGCAAACCATAAGTCCCCTCCGATGAAACCGGTAGGGGACAATTATTTGCATAAGCTGTTAAAACAAACATATGAAAACAATGTCGACAAAAACATTATAAATGAAGATAATAATAAACAGTATTTATCATAGCGTGTCATGAAAAGAAATTCATTCACAAAATGAATCGCATATTTTATAAAGCCGAAATTCCGCGCTCTATAAATAGTAGTTTATTATCCACATTTCACTGGATTAATGTCGATCAAAATGCTAGTAAATCTTGCGTCCCGGCTTGCTTTCGATAGTGTTCGATAAATGGTGAATACAATATTTATTGCATTTGTATTTATTTATTTTTATACACTTACTGTGCGTGGTAATTTACATTTGAATTGCGTTGGCGTTTTATTGCGAATTATTTATAATTTCCTTTTATCAACTTCAGTAAATGTTGTCTTATCTATAATATTGAACATATTTCAATAAAATCAAATAAACTTCGTAAAGAAGTCTCGTGAAACGGCACATTGGTTTCCAAATTACTTTACTGTCATCTGCGTAGCAAGGATACACTATTTGCATTACTAATTACAAGGGAGCCTCGCCCTGTGAAAAGGAGGTTTAGTGCATGTGCGTAAAAGTGTGGACCCAGATTGACATGTGCACAGGCTTATCAGGAACGACACTTTCCGCTTTTATTGTATCTTTAAAGGAATTCTGTTTTTGGCGGAAAGCGTCGTCCCTGCTTAACATGTGCGGGCTGCAGGCTAATCTGGGACGACACTTTACGCAAAGGCATTTCACCCCGTTCTTTTCAGGGCGCGATTCAAGTATATGTTTTAAAAAGACATGAGCACGTGTTGTTGTTTTCTGTCTTAATGTTTACTTACACATTCAACTACACGTTTGTCCCATGAATTCCAAAATATACTGATATTTTTGTTTTTGTTTTAAAGAATGATATGCTGAAAAATGAATATAATAATAAATATTAATAAATGGGATATATCAGTCCATGTGTCTGGTTGTGTCAAATATCATTGCACTCGATACTTCTTACTACCTACTCACTGATCTTAGTTCCTACAACACCATTATATTCTATATTATAGAACGTAGAAAAGAAAACTCGTTCTATACTACCGGTACTCGATTGTTCACAGTTCGTTCATTTACAGTCGCAATCGGGCATATTTAACAGTCATTCATGCGTATTCGTTCCCTTTACAATTTCAAGTATTTATAATCGTGACTTTTTTCATTCAAATATTCATAAAGGTCAAGCCGAAACTCTGAAACTAAAACAAACATAAACACAGTTTCGGCAATAGACCCCATTGTGTCCGCAAGAAATCAAAGTATCAAATGTCAGTCTTTACAATGATATTGATCAAGTGAAAGTCAGTAAGAAAATAAGG
>VMBQ01001944.1:165474-169495 GCA_007657795.1 Dreissena rostriformis
ATGGGGATAATTATGTAATTAAAACGACACAATGGTGTATGCTTATCTGATAAAAAAGCAATTAATTCAAATAATGAGAAAAACACCCATAAATTATAATAATAATTACAACTAATAATAATAACAACTAAGAATAATAGTAAAACTAATACTTATAATACTAATACTAATAATACAGGTCGTCGTCGTCGTCGTCGTCGTCGTCATCGTCATCGTCATCGTCATCACCATCACCATCACCGTCACCGTCACCGTCACCGTCACCGTCATCGTCATCGTCATCACCATCACCATCATCATCATCATCATCATCATCATCATCATCATCATCATCATCATCATCATCATCATCATCATCATCATCATCATCATCATCACCATCATCATCATCATCATGGGTAGCAATTTTTCATGTGTAAACTTTCTTTATCTACACTGGAAGATTACACCATTTGTTGCATTTATTTCAATTCTTACGTCAAAAGACACAAACTATTAGTATGAATAACCGAGACATGTATGTTAGTTTCACTATACCACTATTGTGTTCAATGAAGGCCGACCATGATTGCCACCGTAGATTTGCTACTTCAGACAAATATTTGCTTGTTAAATATTTATAGAAAATCCTATTAGAGGTTAACGCACGGTGGTTTATCGATTTACTTAAAACTTGAAAGTAGAATTATTATTGTAAATAAGAAATATGTTTTTATTCTTTATATAAATATTAATGGAGGGTATTTTTGATTTTAATGCTTACAATGCGTCAGTACGATGACGACAATGCGACAGTGCGACAATACCATGGCGACAGTGTGAAAGTACGATGGCGACAATGCGATAATACGATGACGACAGTACGATAACGCGATAGTACGATGGCGACAATGCGATAATAGGATGATGACAGTACGACAACGCGATAGTACGATGGCGACAATGCGATAGTCATATCGTTCTGTCGCCATCATATTATCGCATTGTCGCCATCGTACTATCGCGTTATCGTACTGTCGTCATCGTATTATCGCATTGTCGCCATCGTACTATCGCACTGTCGCCATCGTATTGTCGCACTGTCGCATTGTCGTCATCGTACTGTCGCATGGTCGTCTATCGCCTTCAGGTACACATGCGCACAACGTATTTTTCCTAGATGGAGCCACTTTTAAAAATACTTAACAGTTCAGCATACCTTACCTCAATACCCATTTTATAACTTAATAAGAATTTGATTTCATTATAACTGATACCTCTTTCAAAGTACATCTTTATGAAGTCATCAATTCTGCAATAAGAATAGTTTGTGTACCGGAAGGCGATAGTCGACAGTGCGATAATACGATGACGACAGTGCGACAATACGATTGCGACATTGCGATAGTACGATGGCGACAATGCGACAGTACGATGACGACAATGCGACAGTGCGACAATACGATGGCGACAGTGCGATAGTACGATGGCGACAATGCGATAATACGATGACAGTACGATGACTATCGCATTGTCGCCATCGTACTATCGCGTTGTCGCATTGTCGCCATCGTTCTATCGCATTGTCGCCATCGTACTATCGCATTGTCGCCATCGTACTGTCGCACTATCGCATTGTCGCCCTCTGGATTGTAATGTGTAACCACGATGGCCCTAACGGTATTCCGTAGTTCTGAAATACCAACTTCAATATATAACAAAGTAAGAATGATTCGCAAACTTTGCTCTACTTACATTCAATAATTGAATTATAAAATCCAAATAAACGGAATTGACTTAATCCAATCACAATAAGTATTCCGCTAAAACAAATATCCGGTGGCTAAATGGAATGTTATTATTTTCTATAATTTAACAATAGTCAATCGAACAGTCGAACAATCTACAATCTATTTTCGTCGATCAGAATTTTGCAATAAAATATCCACGTGTTATCGAGCATTCTGTAGTTCTTTTGTCAAGCGATAAGCTACGTACGCAAACAAAGACGCCACATAAAACATAATATCATAAGTCGCGGTAATTGAATTGAAACGCTATATTCCTTAAAACAATGAAAGACATGCGATACAAAGGAATGCACTCAGGAAGGTTTCAACGCGAGTATGTTTAAGCCTTGAAGGTTATTGGTGTAAATTGTCTTAAATCTGTTTTATTGATTAGTTTAACGTTAAATGACGATTAGCCCTGCGTTAAAGGTGTGCACTCGCGGTGAAAAGCATTTCCTGTCCCTGCATGGTCTAACTTACCGCCAATGTCAAATTAAATAATTGGGAAATATTCGTTAATTTTTACCGCCTACGACAATATTTCAGGCATAAAAACCAGTCAGTTAACCTACTAAGGTTTTCTTGGGTAAGGCCATACACATTTTAATCTATTTTCCGAGTCCCCACGGCGTTTGAACGGTTAGAAAAATGTCGGATCAGTGTCGGGACACAAACCGTTCAAACGCGCGGTTGCACTTTACTGAAAAAATACTTATTTGTTAAAAAAAATCGTGATACTTATAGAAAACTCTCACGAATGAGCGGGCTCTCCAATTTTGACCATTAACAATAGTAAAATCTTAAAAAAAAAGACATCCTTAAAAATGTTACATGGGTCGCGCTTTTGCTGATAGTATTCTCCCAACACGGGTCTTAAAAAGTCACGTGGTATACGCACCGTGGTCCCCGGACTGGCAGGTTTTTTTGGGGTGCGTGAACGAAAGAACAAACATATCTGACGATCCAGAAAATCTTGAAATAAAGTATATATTCAAAACCTTAAACTACTCCTTTGCCAACAACGCCCATGTGTTTCAATTAAACACATATTCGTAATTGCTTTGGTATTCTGGCTTCATACACAAATCAAAAAGTCATTCCAAAAGGTACAGCGACAGTTTCTCTTTGAATCTCCGGTAGCAGAGTTGTATATCACTGCCGTCGTAAATGAATGTGCCAGGGTTAATAAATTTACATTTCCAAATTTAAATAAAAAATGTGTCAGTGCTATATATCTTTTGAATGGGTTGAAAATTTGCAACTTCAGACAAATGGGATGAACTTTCAAAATATGTATACATATATATCCAGTTATTGCTGATCTAAAACAGTTTATGTAATAATGGTTTTGTAAACACACATACCTACCTATATTTATTTTTTTCACGGTTATTTTTAACTGTTTGAAACAGTGAATTCTTGTTTTCAAATCAGTGTTATTTCCATATCAACCACAAATAATTAAATATATTTACCTTGTACCAGTGCATTGAAAAGTTGTTGAATATATTTTATTTTCGAAAAGAATAAAACAACTATTTTATTCATTTAAGCATATTTCAGCTCATCGTGATAACAAATTCATATTATTATACATTCATACATGCGTGAAATAATGAGTATTTAATATACTAATAATGAGAGATCAGGTAAATAACATCATACTTATATAATATATTACGCAGTCTGTTAACTATGGATCTAATTACCTGCTGGTATGGGTAATCCCTTTAAAGGGACTTGTTCACGTTTTGATAAATTTACAAAATTGAACAAAAATGTTTCAGATTTGCAAATTTTCGATGTAGTTATGTTTTTTGCAAGGAAACAGTAATGCTTTATATTTACCCTGCTCTAAAATATCCATTATATGCATCTTTTGACGATTTAAAAAATGTGNTCATCATCATCATCATCATCATCATCATCATTATTATCATCATCAGTTTTTTCATCTCGGTGTAAATTTACCTCCCAATGGGGATAATTATGTAATTTAAACGACACAATGGTGTATGCTCATCTGATAAAAAAAAGCAATTAATTCAAATAATAAGGAAAACACCCATAAATTATAATAATAATTACAACTAATAATAATTACAACTAATAATAATAGTAAAACTAATACTTATAATACTAATACTAATAATACAGGTCGTCGTCGTCGTCGTCGTCGTCATCATCATCATCATCATCATCATCATCATCATCATCATCATCATCATCATCATCATCATCATCATCATCAT
>VMBQ01001944.1:173572-199584 GCA_007657795.1 Dreissena rostriformis
TCATCGTATTATCGCATTGTCACCATCGTAATATCGCACTGTCGTCCTCGTATTGTCGAATTGTCGCATTGTCGTCATCGTACTGTCGCATTGTCGCAATCGTACTATCGCATTGTCGCCATCGTACTATCGCATTGTCGCCATCGTAGTATCGCATTCTCGCCATCGTACTATCGCACTATCGCATTGTCGCCCTCTGGATTTTAATGTGTAACCACGAAGGCCCTAACGGTATTTCGTAGTTTGTTGGTCAAAATGGTGGAATAATGCTTGTTAAATGAATAAAAAATAATATGTATCATGGTATTGTTTAAAACACATTAAGAATCAATGATTGACATACCATAATTATATCGCCGAATACCTTCATTTAACATATTTCTGGTCTAAATACAATTCCAGTTCACCAAATTTACGCGATAGCGTCTATATTATATAACGATCCGTTTACTGACCGCGAACCGACCCTGATACCTTAAAGGTTGGAATGCAACGCATTAAAGTGAGGTCACGATTCCACTGCTGAGACGACGGCTTGTTTAAAACTTTATACTTTTACATGTTTAATGTTCAATTTCGAAAACAATTAAACATGGTTTGGACAGAACGAATATCAGGATAGAGAAAAACGATACTTTTGTGACCTTAAATATACTAGTACACGTACAGACAGCAATATGGTAGTAATTACTCAATATGCGAACATAGCCTTTAAGTACAAACGCTCTGGCGCCGACAATCCTCTGAATATAAAGGCCTTTAGGGGCACACAAAACTGTATTGTTGTCAAGAGTTGAGTGTAAAACTGTTCTATCCATCAAGCCTTTTCATAATAGATAACATTGTTTCACGCTGAACATGCAGTAAAACAGTGTAACATGCTATACTGCAAAGACGCGGTCATGTTTGCAATGTTCTGTGGGATTATGCTCAAATCAGCCAATGGAATAAATGAAGTGTATTCATTCGTATCTAGCCGCGGGAAATTGTTTTTGAATTTTATTGGACACATACAAAGGTCAGGTAAGGTGAAAACTTGGGTTAGACAGCTACGCCGAAAACACGCACATGTCTCGTCTATGCCACCGTAGCAGAATCCGTATATTTCGAAGAAGAATAACAATCTAAAGCATAGTTCAACGTTATTTTTGTCCGAATGAATCTTTGGCACACCTTTTTATTAGCAGCTCAATAATGCTTCGCCCACACATAGGCGCAACAAGTATGCGTTCATTTAATTTACATTGGTTGTTATGAAAGAGGGCTTGAAGGAATCGTAATTTCACCATTTAAAAACAACAACAGCACCAAATTCAAGACAAATACATGTATCGTATCCAGATCAAACGCACTACAGAGAGATTATTTATAACCATAAGAATCTTGAAAAAAAAGCTCTTCAAATTTTGTATTAAAAAAAAATCATATAGACACATAAACTTTAAAGGGCCTCATCTGGGCCAGTTTTTACTAGGAATTCAGTTAAAAAAGCCATAATTATAGATTCCATTATTGCAGCCTCCAACGGGGCTCGAACACTCGACCACGATTCATAATGTCCGTTTTCTATTGTGCACGTCAGCATATAGCAACGCTTGTGAATCTTCCCAGAATGCGCAGTGGTAACAAAAATTAGCATATTCACCCTAAGGTAATTATTTCATTTAAAAAAATCATATTAAACCTGACGATATAGACAAACTAAAACTTCGATCAAAATTCTTGAAGGACATATTAAAGATATGGAATAAGGTCAACGCTAAAAAAACACCACAAATATCGGAGAAGAAAAAAATAAATGGAATAACTCATTCATAGAACATTCTCATGGTTTATAAATAAGTGTTGAATGGCGTTTATACGATATAGATGAAAAACGCAAACATCTCAGCTATGCCACCGTAGCAGAATCCGGTAATTTCGAAGAAGAATAACAATCTAAAGCAGAGCTCAACGTTATTTTTGTTCGAATGAATCTTTGGCACACCTTTTTATTAGCAGCTCAATATTGCTTCGCCAACACATAGGCGCAACAAGTATGCGTTAATTTAATTAACATTGGTTGTTATGCAAGATGGCTTGAAGGAATCGTAGTTTCAGCGTTTCAAAACAACAACAGCACCAAATACAAGACAAATACGTGTATCGGATTCAGTTCAGACGCACTATAGCCATATTATTTAGAACCAAAAGTAAAAACAAGCCATAATTTTGTATAACAAACTCATATGGACACATAACTTTAAAAACGAAGCCACCTGACCCAGTTTTTGCTAAGAATTCAGTTAAAAAAGTCATAATAATCGATTCCATTATTGCAGCTCCAACGTGGCTCTAACACCCGACCACAACCCATATTCTTCTGTGCACGTCAGGTTAGGTAAGCTGGTAAACTGTGTCGAGTTCTGAGAAAACTGGGCATAATGCTTGTGCGTAAATTGTCATCCCAGATTAGTCTGTGCAGTCCGCACAGGGTAATCAGGGACGACAATTTCCGCTTTTATGGAATTTTTTGTTTAAATGATGTCTCTTCTGAGCGAAATTCCAGTTGGGGCGGAAAGTGTCGTCCCGGATTAGCCTGTGCGGACTGCACAGGCTAATCTGAGAGGACACTTTACGCACATGCATTATGTCCAGTTTTCTCAGAACGCGACTCAACTGTTCATATGAAATGAGCTTTCGAATTTTGGCGGCCACACACAAAAATACGGAATGAGACACAAGGCATACCTCGACAAAACATGGAGAATATTAAAGAGCCGCGCTGTGAGAAAACTGAGCTTAATGCATTTGCGTAACGTGTAATCCCAGATAAGCGTGTGCAGTCCGCACTGGCTAATCAGGGACGACACTTTCCGCCTAGACTGGTTTTTCGGTTAGAAGAGACTTTCTTTAAACGAAACATTCCGTAAAAGCGGAAAAGGTCGTCCCAGATTTAGTTGACTGCACAGGCTAATCTGGAATGACACTCTCGCTCGTGCATACGGCCGAGTTTTTCCAGAACGCGGCTCACATGCATTTGCATGTTAATTTCACTTTCCTGTCAATACTTGCTTCTTTGTAGCGACACAATCAACCATGTCAACATTTTGTTTCTTATTTGTAACAAATAGATTAAAAGTAACGTTTTATGTGTAAAGAAAATCAAGGAAAATTTCCGACCAAAAGAGGACTGGAGAAAAATCTGCAAATATAATATGGCATCAAAAAACACTCTACATGTGAGAACCCAAATTGGTCAGTTGTCAGACTCTTGCTAAAATGAACCCAAAAGTATGCTTACTTATTATCAAAATGTACCACCCCCTGTACGTCGATAATCCAAACTGAGTTTGATAATTCAAACCGAAAAAAAATTGTCGGCCTAAACTGAAACTGAAACTGAAAGGTAGGTGATTATTTTATCATTTCTGTTAATTTAGTAACTATAAGGACGTAATTGTTTTACACATGTGATAATGAATGTCTGAAACAGACATGCGTTTTGAGTTTTGCAATGATTTAATAGTTTTGTAGTAAAAACGATAAATTTGTCTTCGGAAAATCTAATTTTCATGAAATGCGACCTATGTGTTGAATTATTTACACGTTAATTGACAAAAGAGCGAACGAAACTGTTACAGAGATATGCCAAATTATATCATGAATGTCCTTTAAAATTTTAATTTAACACCTAGTGTGTTTCATGTGTTTGCAGGACGGGTATAAAAGTTTATGGATAAATCCAAACTGATATGAAAATTTCTGTGGATAATAACCAAACTCAAAATAATTTGGAATTATCCATATACTAGTTAGGTCATTATCCAATTTGTATATTCTTGTACCAAACCAATACGAATGTATTGCGTTTATTGGCCTAAAGCTTTCGACAATTTCATTTACTGTTTCCAGATTTTCAAACATATTAATTTTATTTCGACGTAATTGCTTTTTATTGTTATGGGTTTGTAAGCGCATTGTATCCGGCAAATATTATTTTATCAAAAAGAAACGTTTATTATGTCACAACTTACGTTAAATAATCGTGTTCTTAGAAATAAATGACTTAAGTCTTGATTTCTGTCGCCTTTTTTCTTCAGTTTGAATTATCCTACTCAGTTTGGATAATCGACGTACCGGGGGCGATGTACGCTACTCTGATAATATTCTGTCCGTACACCGTGTTCAAAATTTATTCTTTTTTCTTTCCTCTGCAAACTCAAATATTTTTACAGCATGATTTATTTGACTTGGCAGTGTAGTTCGTTTTGCGGCATAACACCATTTAAAGCCACGAGTGCGAATTTGCAGTTCCAAATATCGAGTGCGTATTGAGTGTTTACATAATAATTAATGTTATATTTCAGTTGTGGTTGTTTTTATTGATGTTGATGGTTATTAAAATTTAAATATGTTGCTAATAGTAACTTGAATTATACCAACATCAGCGCAAAGATTTGACTGGAACCAGCATAGCTGGATCAAATTGTATGTGAGAGCAAGGAACGAAAACTCTGCGTGGAGATTGGAATTATACAGGAAGTAATAATCCCAGAATTCGAAAACAGGTGTATTGCTAGCACCCGTCGCCATTTTGGGAGGAAATTTAAAAGGGGTACGTCAAATGCAATTTTGTGAAAATCCGATCCTTTGACCGTTAGTTTCCTCTGTTGCAGATTAGTTCTTGGGAACTTAGGCGTGTGCAAATACGGTGTTGGCACAGGGGACAGCTCTGACTTGCAGGAAATAAGCAGTGTGTTGTTAAAAATGGCTGAAATGAGCTCGGAAGCGAAACGAATTAAGACCAAAGGATTTCAAATAAGCCATTATAAATATTTTACAACAAAAGATTTCGAATCTGTTGCTTTTACATTACCTGCTCAGCTATTTTAAAAATGCGCTCGGTTTGTTTTCTTTTGTTGAGAGTCTTGATTTGTGACATAAATTGAGGTTCGATCTCTTATGCAGACACACCGAGTCGCTTGAAAATGTATGTTGTCATCCTATTGTAAAGATATTTACAAAGTCATTGATGTATTTTAACAAGTTATATTATATCGAAGGTTTTTGTATCTACATCATGACAGTTGATACTAGCACATTCAAAATGCAAGTAACACGTAAACTCTAAACGGTATGGAGAAGGTATATAAAGTTAATATTTGCAAAAAGTTTTAAATATACCTAAACTCTAGTCCAAGAGGGAGATAATCGTGATGACTGAAAATATAAGTAGTTTTGGGTTGTCTCCCATATAATGATAAAAAGAAAACTGACATCGCGAAAGGGAGGCGATAATAGCGACACAACTGCTGCAGTCACGTCACGTCGTACATTGTTGAGTTGCTTACCTTGAATTGAACAAATCGTCGCTGTTTGTATTTCGGCCGCGCGCTGTGAAAAGAGGGTTTAATGCATGTGCGTAAAGTGCAGTCCGCACAGGCTAATCAAGCACGACACTTTCCGCCTAAACAAGTTTTTAGCTAAGAAGAGACTTCCTTTTAACTGAAAATACAATACAAGCGGAAAGTGTCGTCCCTGATTAGCATGTGCGGACTGAACAGGCTTATCTGGGACGACATTTTACGCACATGGATTTTACCCCGTTTTAACAAAGAGTGACGCATTTTTTGGCGGAACGACCGTATAAATTGTTATGATGAATTACAGTTAATTTTTAAATTAATAAATAGTTATCTAATGACATACTTTTCTTGGAACTTGGACAACATTTTTGTTTTGCATATATTTTTTTGCTATTTTAATGTTGATGAAGTTGTACAAAATTGAAATAAAATTTTATTTTACACAAGTTTTATTTTAACCTTGTGTTATTTTTTAAATAAAAAACTTTCATCCTCTTATTGAAATGAAAAAAACAACAAACAAAGCTAGTACTTATTCTATTAAAACAGACGTAAAACTACTTCAGAAATCGGGCCTTGTTGTTCAGCATGTACGTTAACGTTCTTTGAAAACCAACACGGATATCCGCTTGGCCCAGAAGACGGACAAACAGTCGCGGAAAAAAATCGCACTTAATCATTGATTGTGCAATATTTACTTAAGAGACATATTCATCGATTGGCCAATCTCGGCGAGAGTATGGCGCAATTTGAAGTACACTTCACCGATTAAAGGTGGTGTGTTCTGAGAAAACTGGTTCAATTTTGTACAACTTCATCAACATTAAAATAGCAAAAAAATATATGCAAAACAAGCTACTTAACATGCTTATTCTTTAAACAAACGCAATTATTGTTTTAGAAAAGAGGGAGAAATTTGATCTTCAATCAATGATTCGCGCTCTGAGAAAAGGGGGTTTAATGCATGTGCGTAAAGTGTCGTCCCAGATTTGCATGTGCAGTCCGCACTGGCCAATCAGGGACGACACTTCCGCTTTTATTATATATATATATATATATATATATTTATTTTTCGTTTGAAGTTAGTCTCTTCCAGTCAAGGCGGAAAGTGTCGTCCCTGATTAGCTATGCGGACTGTACAGGCTAATATGGGACGACACTTTACGCACATGCATTAAACCAACTTTTCTTAGAGCGCGTCTCAATTTTAAAATTCGGTCATCGAACCAATGCGTACGTGCACCCACTGAGCACGATCATGTTTTAAATAAAACAAATGTCATAGTCACAAGACAAAGTCGGTAAATAACCTTCACGCGCATTTTTTTGTACTTTAAGGGCCTATGTCCTTGGTTAACCCATGTAAGATATGCGCTTGAAACTGGTTCTCCAAAGGCATAAATGGGTTAATTGCTCGCCCGTCATTATTTCCGTTTTAATGACGGGCGAGCAATTAACCCATTTATGCCTAGTGGACTCTCCCATCCTTCTAAATTGGATCAATTTATTTCCAAAATTAGGGATGTCTAGTATATTTATTGCTATATTTAGAATATGTCTTTCAGAAATTTCTTTAAGCAAACAGCGCAGACCCTGATGAGACGCGGCGTCTCATCTGGGTCTACGCTGTTTGCCAAGGCCTTTTTTCTAGACGCTAGGCGTAAATGTACTTAAAGCTAAATAAGCCGATCCTCATTTGATTACGTCGTGAATAAGCGACGAATATAACATGCTTGACACAATATCGTGGTTTTCGCATAGATAATGTTTTCTTTGAAACCATGAACAAACACCTTCTATATATTTATGTATTTGTTAAAAGTGTCAAAAATAATATCTTGAAATCTGTCCGAAACTCATGTTAACACAAAAATGTTATTCCAGATTATACCAGATTGAGCTAGATCTTTTTTCATAGAACTAAATGCGGTTATTACTAGATCTTTTTTCATAGAACTAAATGCGGTTATAAACAATAATGTCCGCATGTTTTGTTCGCTCATTAAATAATCGGAAACAGCCTTGAACGACTTTCTATCTTCCTTAACAAAAAGTCTTTGCTTGCTATCAAATTACCTTACTTGCCTTTCTTATCCTCCTTTTCTATATGTCACGTTATTTTAGACACTTCGAGTACTTCTTGAATAAATCAATGTCACAATTACGAACGACTTTGAAAACCCGAATGAGTAGTTACGACGAATGACAAAAAATGCCTAGACATGTATATATGTTTAACGTTTTGGTAGAGTAACCCTAGATATAATTTAATATTTATACCGAAGTATTGATAAATCTTTTTCAATTAAGTAGAACATAAACATGTAATCATGCTTATCGACTTAAAATATTATTCCCGATTGTCTTAAAATTCATGTGAAGGGCCCCACCACCTTCCCCCCAGAGGTGAAAAAGCACAGCTGATGCCCATATTGTCACCTCGATGCCTGGTATATGAGTCGTGTTCTGAGAAAACTGGGCATAATGCATGTGCGTAAAGTGTCGTCACATATTAGCCTGTGCAATCTGCACAAGCTGATCAGGGATGACACTTTCCGCTTTTATGAAATTTTTCGGTTTTTAGTCTTTTCTTAGCAAAAATCAAATTTAGGCGGAAAGTGTTGTCCCTGATTAGCCTGTGTGGATTGCACAGGCTAATCTGGGACGACACTTTACGCACATGCATTATGCCCTGTTTTCTTAGAACGCGACACATATAACTGGTATATAAGATACTTTGGACAAGAAAATCGAAGTTAGAAAAACTGACATTAATGGTAAATACGCAAAAAATATTCTTTAATATGATTATGGATGCCTTAAAACAGCTTCTTGGTGTTAACAACCACGTTGTATTGATGATACGCTTTTTGGAGTAAATTGGTAAACCACATGGTGAAAATATACTGGTTAACAGCAGTCCACACAGGCTAATTAGGGACGACACTTTCCGCCTTCACTGGATTTTTGTTTAGAAGAGACCTCCTTCAAACGAAAACTTTCATAAAAGAAGCAAGTGTCGTCCGCACAGGCTAATCTGTTATGATACTTTATGCACATGCATTAAACCCAGTTTTTCAAGAACGTGGCTCGTTTGTTCTGTGTCAATGACGCCTCTGATTACGACAAGCCCACCGTGAGCGGTGTGTGTCGTCCTTGACAAACCTTTCTTAAATACGCAAAGCTTTTGGGTTTATATCCGGTTTATGTGATCACGAAATCCGCAATGATTACTTACACTGTGCTGATCACGGTCTTTTGAAAGAGTAATTTCCAAAAAATGTATTGCGGAAAACTATTTCCTTGTTTCCTCAAAATATGTTTTCGTTACTTCCTTGTATGTGACCGATAAATAACCTTAATGAACGCGCAAGATACGTTTACTATTTCCGGGGGCGAAGGTGATTTTTTTATTACATCGCACAATNCTTTCATTAAAGCATTAAAGCATAAAGTGCCGTCCCTGCACATCCTACGCGGAATGCACAGGCTAACCGGGGCGACACTTAACGCAAATGTAATTAGTCCAATTTTCCAAGAACGAGGCATATTGGAATATGGAATCTCCGGAGACAACCTGTATGCTCTAAATACCATCAAATGATCTTGCATACGGCAAATGACGAAATAATTAGTTTTATTTATTTTATAGCCTTGATAACATTATACGAACAGTTTTCAGATATACCTGCCTTATGATATACGCTGTGTTGAAGCATTTGCTATTAGCATTTGCAGTTGTAGCCATATATACTTGATCTACAGAACTGCAATAGGTTAGGGTATGCACATTTGGTTATATGAAAATATTGATGGCTGTAGTGGACATTGAAGAATTATAGTACCTAGACAGTTTCAAGTTGACAGTTTTCGAAGACGTATAGTCATTATAAAGATTTAACCCCAAACATAAGATAATACTAATCCAAATTTACATATTCCGCGACATTGTTGAAGGATATAATTTTGTGATAAGAAAAAATCCAACCACATCTATTCAGGTAGGTACCCTTTCTGGTGAAATATAACTCTCCGAGATTGGAGCTTGAAATAGTTCTTGAGAAGTGGACCTTTAATGCAAGATCACGATATAGCCGCACGGTAATATTACAGTTTGATAAAGTGATTAACATGGTTAACTGATAATGTTATTGTCAATACTTTAGTTGATTATCAACATTCAATAGCATTATAAAATAATGGGCTATTCATATACGGATATTGTTTATTAAATTCTGCTTCTTTTATCATATTTATCTACAACAGAGTCAAAACTATATAGCGTGCATGTTGCGTGATTTTAAATTGGGTTCATACGAGGCGTCAGTAAACAGCATAGTTAAAACTGCTTACTGCTTACTGTTGTTCATTTGGCTTGCAACAAAATGACCTAAATGAAGATGGCAGCTAGTTTGTGTTTGCGATTTATTTTTGAATTACGATGTGTCATTGCAGCTGTACTTCGATACGATTCATTCCTGATAGACAACGTATAAATTGAATCTTTAAAAATCTTTTAAAAGTAGGAGTCATGTTCAAAACCAAAGTGTTTTTGTTTTCTGTTAAAATCAAACTGATCATCTTTATTAAAATTAAATAGTTTTATTCAATAATTAAGACATTAATTACATAAGAATGCTTAAAATTTGTTTAGATTACATGTAATAATAACAAAAATAATGGCAAAGTTCATGCTTTGAATAACGCTGCTTAGAGCGAAACATTCGAGTTCTAGCAATTATTAAAGGATGACACTTTATTTTCGACGTACATGCATGCATAGTCAAAACATGGGGGCATATTGTCAGCTCATCACTTTAAAGTCTGAAAAACTAGACCCTCTAACTAATGTTTCATTTTAACGATGAAGGTCAATTAATTATGCCATTTTACGCTTTGACCTGGCAAGAGTAAGGAATATAATATTGAATTCATCAAACGTGTTTGCATTTGCCAACCCCGACGTAGAGAACGTGAATACTAAATGATCTAGGCAATGAATTATTTCGTGTGAACATTACACTTGTGACATCTTTTACGACAGTGCGGGTGGCGAAAAGTGATAGTCGTAAAATGTTTTGCGCTCTTTAATAAAGGAACAATAACATCTAATATAAGTGTAATACCATTACTAAAATGCTTTGCGGGAAGTGGTTTTCTGGTCTGTTTATACTTGGTAATGTAAGTGTATAAATCCTAAATCGACACTCGTTTTTTTCCCAATAATTATAATTACTTTTCGTTATGGACTTTAGATGGGCTTCACGAAAACCCCCTCAAATGTTATATTAGGTATTAAGCGGACACGAACATGGACGGATGAAGGGATTTTTTTTTTGTATTCATTTGTACGGTATGTATACGCTTCATTGAACACATGATAAAATACAACCTGTTTGTTTTTTTTTTTTTTTTTTTTTTTTTTTTAAAATTTTNGTTGATTAATTAACCCAGCGTAGGAATGAAACCTTTATTAAAGAATGTTTACCGTTGATTAATTAACCCAGCGTAGGAATGAAACCTTTATTAAAGAACGTTTACCGTTGATTAATTAACCCAGCGTAGGAATCAAACCTTCATTAAATAATGTTTACAGTTGATCAATTAACCCAGCGTAGGAATCAAACCTTTATTAAAGAATGTTAACAGTTGATTAATTAACCCAGCGTAGGAAATGAAACCTTTATTAAAGAATGTTAACAGTTGATTAATTAACCCAGCGTAGGAATGAAACATAATGAAATGATAGACACACATTAAAATGAGATTGCGTGAAGTAGTTTTTAATTGAACAGGATTTGATTTATATTTAAGCATTTTAAATGAGATATGTATTTAACTACGATGTTATAAGGATCTGGAATTCTTTTGTGCAAGTAATTTACAATGCGTATTGCGGTCTTTATCAATAGAGATATCACTGACAATCGTGTAAGAATATTATTATATATATTATACTATTACACAAATGTATTTTAGTTAACACATTTACTTCACAGTTTATAAAAACGTGTGCTTTATCTTTACTAGATTTATGTTCGACTGTTGTTCAAGTAATCAGAATAAAACATGAATATCAGTTGTTATTGTTTTTTTATTTAATGATAGGAATCACATATGTTCATTCTAGTCACATGTGAAGTAGAAGGTTCAAGTGCGCTCAAATGCATTTTTGTATCAATTGGACACGATATGTTTTGCCTTTTTGTATCATATATACATACGTACATACGAACATACGTACGTACATACGAACGTACATACGTACGTACATACGTACGTACATACGTTCGTACATACGTACAGACAGACAGACAAACTGACGGACAGACTTACGGACGGACAGACAGACAGACAGACAGAGACAGACATACAACATATCTTATTTAAAATCACGTATGTCATTTATATTATACTCAGTTTTGGACTTGTAACTGTTTAACAGCGGAGCGGAACAATTTTGGAAATCGGTCGAGATATGTTCTGAGCAAGTTTCATGAAGATGGGAAAATATTGTGACTTCTAGAGTATTCAAAAGTTGTTCATATACAACAACAACATACACAAAAGGTCACAGCCACAAATTTGATATAATAAAATGGTTTGAAACTAGATGACTAGCTCCAATGTCTAGTGTGTGAAATCAATACCCTTAAGACATTGTCTTATAGTACTTCTTGGTCGAAGACGACTGAGGAAAACCCATAGTAGTTAGGTCAGTGGTAGCCGCCGTATTGGTTTTCCTTCTAACATGATGTGAACATTTGGCTGAAACTTTGTGTTGCAACTGAAGAACAGATAAATGATTAATAAAAACAATGCTGAAAAAACCAAAGTTATAAAAAATAAATTAAATGCATGACAACTTCCGTATGTATCTGACCTGATTACTTTACTTTTGTACTTCTTGGTACCCATTTGACATTGGCAACTATAACTCGTAAGATATAGCCCTTTGTTAAATATGTTTAATGTCGCTTTATTATGGCTGTTAGATAGACAATATATTTCTTTTAATCCTAAACGTCATATACATATCATAAGGAAAACATATATGCACATGGAATACAATATTATATGCACATATTTAAACAAAGTTTATACATAAAAACGGAATATCCATACTTTAAAAAACCTTAACACAATAGTAATTGGTACCACGACGTTACCAAATTTGTCTTATTATATATCAGTTCAAGGGCTCTTTTCTTCAGATTATAAAAAAATACGATTCAATATTTTATATACTTTTAATATTTGCAATACGTTTTAAACTAACGAGGAAATGGACATTTATTTCTTAAAACAAAATGTACACCATGTAAACAAATACATACTTATGTTTTAAAACAAGTAAAGATTTCACTCGATATAATTATTTTAGCGTTAACAAATATACAATTAACATCTTAGTAAGTGAATCCAATTTTTGGGGAACATTAAACGTATATGATATGCATAAAATGTACAAAGTATTTCCATATGAACATGTTATGGAAGTCTTCATCTTAATTTATGTAAAGAGTATTTGGGTATTTAGTGATGCTTCGCAATAACCCCTAGCTCATGCAGTATGGATATGCATTTAGAGCATATTGCATTAAACAAATCTAAATGCTGATTGAATAAATGACAGCTGAAATCGCACATTTTGGATTGTGTTATCGAACATGTAGTCCATAACCGAACGAACAAGATTCTAATACCAGACATGTTTTAATTGTCAACATTTCGCAAAAGCACATGTTTTGTAAATGTATTTATTTAAAAAGAGCACATTTTTTAAATGTCTGCAAATGTATGTGATTCACAAACAACAGTTTTCCCAAAATAGGATAAAACTGTTTAACGATTATTTCGCCTTTTTATACAGATTTATAAAGATCGTGCATCATCATGTTTAATTAGTAAGACAAGTATTATCAATACTGTTATGTTTTATATTAACGTTATTGACGTTATAAAATTATCTTTCATTGTTGGTTACAGTGTATTTGCATACCAAATTCTGTAAAAAAAACAGTGATTAAGTGTATGTACTACTAATAATGAGTCAACACTAAATATGTCATATATATATGACCTATTACCTGTAAAATACAAAATATTCAGAGCAATACCATTCTTACGAATTCTAGCTTAAAAATAGTTGGTAGGAACCTTTGGACTTAAACCATTTACATAAGCATCATACCATATTGAAATGCATGTATATTTAAATGTCTCATCCTAACTTAAACTAGATTTTTGTATCCTACAGCTACAGCTTTATGCATACTGGCCTTTATCATTCTACAACATGTACATCGCCGACTACTTTTTTGACTTTCATTTCTGGTTTAATTTCATATGAAGTTATGACTTTAATTATCCGGCTCGTCTCAGAAAGGCATTCAAGGCTCGGCAAGCCTGGCCGTTTGAAATGTTTGTTTTTTTAACTCGTCGGATATATGCAAGTACACAAAGAGACTTACACAACCATTATGTTGAGTCCAACAAATTATGGCCCCGACGTATTAAACAAATAATAATTCTTAAAATAGGGCAACTAAATGGTGCTAATTAACACGTCATACGAAACGTACAAATAGTCAATCAATCCGAAAATATCAATGAATTAGGACACACCATTTTGTAAAGTTACTGTTCATATTTCATGAGTATTTTTAGTGGACACATATTATTAACAGTGATTTATAATTGCACATTTCTATAAACTTCTCCAGATGATAATTATGATAAATGATGGATAACATTTGATTTAAAGCATACCGTCTCAATATTTATTTTATCGCGTATTAACGGTTTATTGATATTTATTAGATGTGTATGCATATGTGTAATTTACATATTGAAATGCATAAAGAATACAATTCATAAATGCTGTTCGTTTAACTATCTTTTTTGTTTAGTAAATCATTATATATCATTCCGTGAGTTTCTACAATACCTTATTTTGTCCATGTACCCGGAATATATTTTTTGGTATTGTGTTTATAGTTTTATTTTATTTAGTTGATTTACTTCGCCGTGTTAATACCGTGTGTATTTGCTTTTATTTGTTTGTTTACCCGCTTCCGTAATTCTTGTTTTTGTACTATGGTTGTTAATCAATCATTTGTGAAAATTATCATTATTACATGTTGCTTATTGAAAAGTATACGTCTACCGAACTACAACTCTAAACCCNATCAAACAAATTTGAATCAGATGGGTAATATTTTATAGCAATTGCCGCAAATTCAATAGATGTGGACATTGTTGCCATAGTCCAGGAATTAGCAAAAATATATCTCAAGTGAAAATATAACTAGTTTACTACTCGTTTTTTTTTTGCGATAAACAATTCAGCTTCAAAATTATAGCTTTATTTTGTAGTTTACCTAAACGATTAGCTTCAAAATAAAACTCTTATAAATTGAATTATTTAGTCCGTGGAACGATAATTGTCGGTGTTTTCTTTTGATTTCAATGGTGTAAACCAACCTTAGATTATATAACAATCAACAGTAGGGTACACTTCGAGAATTATATTAATATAATATATCGTGCACAATGCAACATTTAGGTTTAAAGTGGTTCTATAAATACTCACGAACGACCATTTAAAATAAAGTTAAATAATTACGTTTAATTTTAAAAGCATCATAAAGCCTGTCCCTTTTATAAAGCTATGTTTGATTACATTCAACACGAATTAACGGCTGAATGGTATTTTATTGATTTGAATGCATTAGTGTAATTTATATATTGAAATACATATAGAATACAATTCATAAATGCTGTTCTTTTAACCATCATTCTTGTTTAGTTAATCATTATATATCATTTCGTGAGTTTCTACACAACCTAATTTTGTCCATGTTCCCGGGATATTTTTTTGTATATTGTGTTTTTACTTCATTTACTTCATTTACCTCGCCGTGTTAATACAGTGTGTATTTGCTTTTAATTGTTCGTTTATCCGCTTCCGCAATACTTGGTTTTTGTACTTTGGTTGTTTATCAATCATTTGTGCGAATTATTGTTTAACATGCTTCTAATTGAAAAGTATACGTTTACCGAACGACAACTCTGAATCATTTAAAACCCGATATCACGTATTTGCTTCAATTTATGTGACATGCGGGAATCACATATCTAAAGTAGGTATCCACTCAGTTGTTTACTACCGCTCTGGCTGAGCAGACGATTTATTGCAAAAATCTATCTTGCGGAGGAGTCCGGAGATAACCGATGTATCACGACTGGTTTACTACCTGTTAGCGTCATCGAACAGTCCATCACGTGACACAAAATGATAACACGATTTCAAGCTTGACATATTTAGCACTGCATAGTTTGTCGTGTAATTTTAAGTTAAGCTGAATAAATTCAGAAATAAAATGGCGGATAAAGGTTGCGATGTAATATACGACTATTGTTGCAATGTCTGCGAGGAGGCAAATCTCAACAAGGAGGCCTTGTTCTACTGTCAGCAATGTTCGAAAGGATACTGTGGTAAATGTATCGATATTCACAAGCAACTGTTCAAGATACACCAACCATTAGGAAGAAAGGAAATGGACAAGTGGCCCGTTGCAAAGACAGCAATTGATCTCCTGCAGAACTGTCAACAACACCCTGATCACCGCATTGAACTGTTCTGCGAAGACCACAAGAAACTGTGTTGTGTTCTTTGTCACCTTTATGAGCATAAGTAGGTGGACTAATTTTTATTTAAGTTTTCATTTTAATCATGAGTAAACGGTATGGAAAACGAAAGTAAATTCAAATACGAAGGAAAAAAGCTTCTTTTGCATGGGTTTAAATTCGTTACCGATGGATGGAATACAATCGTAGGCAATAGTTTACGAACAACAATGTTAACAAAAAGGAATACTCAGAGAGTGTGTTTTTTTTTTAAATTTCAAGTGACATGGATTGTTACATTCTTTTGTGATATTCTCCACGATCGAGAATAGCCTTTCTTTCGTGAATAAACAAACATATAAAAGTCAATATTACGGTTAAATCGTTGTCAAGCTTATTAAGCCTTAACTTGCGTAACATTAAATATGAAAATAACAAGAGTTCCGCGGTCGGAGACATATGCCTCCAAAACAGGGCCTTGATTTTCACACTTATTGTGACAGTGACCTTGACCTTTGACAAAGTGACCCTAATTCATAAAGGGGTCATCTACTATCCAAGGCCTAGGCACATGTGAAGTATCTAATCAATCGGTCAATTGGTTGACGAGTAATTGATCGGAAACGATTTTCACACTTATCGTGACAGTGACCATGACCTTTGACCTAGTGACTCCAATTTCAATAGGGGTCATCTACCTTTCAAGGCCAATGAACATGTGAAGTATCAAGTCAATCGGTCAATTGGTTGACGAGTTATAGATCGGAAACGATTTTCACTCTTATTGTGACAGTGACCTTGACCTTTTATCTAGTGACCCCAATTTCAATAGGGTTCATCTACTATCCAAGGCCAATGCACATGTGAAGTATCAATCCAATCGGTCAATTTGTTTACGAGTTATTGATCGGAAACGATTTTCACATTTATTGTGACAGTTACCTTGACCTTTGCCCTAGTGATCCCAATTTCAATAGGGGTCATCTACTGTCTTAGTCCAATGCACATGTAAAGTATTAAGCCAATCGGTCAATCCATTCAAAAGTTATTGATCAGAAACGAACTAGTCTACCGACAGACACACAGACCGACCGACCAACAAACAGACCGACAGATCGACCTTCATCCAGCAAAACAATATACCCCCTCTTCTTCGAAGGGGGCATACTTATTTACAAAAGATAACCGAGTTTGAAATTGTTTTGTTAGATCCATTTCAAAATAAATGTACCAACTAAAATTACAATTTCGGTATGATTAATAAAGTTCCTCAATGATCGTTCTGTTTAACAATGATCTAGACAATAGAAGACGATATCATTGTTCGTTAAAATTGTTTTATATCATATTTGGTGACTGGGGTTCGAGACTGTAAGCGGTTCGTAAATGTCTTAGTAAATGTAGGATCATGACATCAGTCAACGTCATATGAACGATCGCATTTTCCTGGTATAATTGCATATTATATTAAGTTTTTCGTTGTTTATCATCAACATTTTCACTCGATAGTCAAGATCGCGACGTTCATGCCGAGACAGATATTTTTCGCCGTTTTATACCCTTTATTACTTATTTTTTTTGGTAATGCCGCTCACTTTCCACCCATATCAGCAAGAAAGTTATTAGCGTTTATTTCGTATTAATTTTTGCTCTATATCTCGACTTAACTCGCTACGAAAATTCGTAGCGAGTTAAGTCGAGATATAAAGCGAATATTATTACGCCGATCACTTTCTTACTGTTATGGCTGGAAAGTGAGCGGCAATTAAAAAATAAACAAATCAAAGTACTGACAGTTAAAATTGGGTACGAAAATAAATTTGGGTACGGAAAAATATTTGAATACGAAAAAAAATTGGGTACGAAAAAAAATTGAGTACGAAACATTTTGGGTACCAAAAAAAATGTGGGGATACGGGGAAGTAGTACCCGTGGGGAACTTGCCCCATTCAGCGAAACTGGAAGGCGGGTTACATTCTCGATCAAATCTGAAAATAACTACATTTGGGGTTTTCCCAGCGTCACAGCGTTTGAAGTGCAACCTGGCAGTTTCTTGTCTGGTTCCTGTCGCGAACCTCTCGATAATTTTGACAGAGGACGGGAACCAAGCTGCCTTTACCTAAATCAACGATAATCAGCGAGGTATGCCGATAGAGAAAATTTAGCTAACTCAATCGGACTGGCTCGGTCTTTTACATAGGTCCCCATTGTGAAGAACTTTTTCATGGTATGATAGCTAAGACGAGCTGCTTCGCTGAAGCAGCATCGTCAAAAATAGGTTTTCATAAAAAATAGCCTGTGCGAACTGCACAGGCTAATCCGGGACGACATTATACGCACTATTATGCCTAACCCTCATGTTTTCTTTAAAAAAAAATGGCCTGTGTTGTCAGCCTGTGCGGACTGCATGGGCTTATTCGGGACGGCATTTTACGCACAATTATGCCTTACCCTCATGTTTTAGTAAAAAAAAAAAAAAAAAAAANAAAGCAAAAAAAAAAAAAAAAAAAAAAAATTAGCCTGTGCAGTCAGCCTGTGCGGACTACACAGGCTAACGGGACGACATTTTACGCACAATAATGCCTAACCCACATGATTTATTTAAAAAAAAGAAAAAGCCTGTGCAGTCAGCCTGTGCGGACTGCACAGGCTAATCCGGGACTACACTTTACGCAGCGGACTGCACAGGCTAATCCGGGACGACATTTTACGCACAATTATGCCTAAAACCCTCATGTTTAAGTAAAAAAACAAAAAAAAGCCTGAGCAGTCAGCCTTTGAAGACTACACAGGCTAATCCGAGACGACATTTTACGAACAATTATGCATAACCCTCATGATTTATTTATATAAAAAATAGCCTGTGCAGTCAGCCTGTGCGGACTGCACAGGCTAATCCGGGTCGACACTTTACGCATAATTATGCCTAACCATCATGTTTTATTCCAAAAATAAAAATTAAATAAAAAATAGCCAATGAAGTCAGCCTGTGCGGACTGCACAGGCTAATCCGGGACGATATTTTACGCACAATTATGCCTAAACCTCATGTTTTAGTAAAAAAAATAGCCTGTGCAGTCAGCCTGTGCGAACTGCACAGGATAATCCGGACGACATTTTACGCACAATAATGCCTTACCCTCATGTTTTATTTAAACAAAAAAATAGCTGTGCGGTCATCATGTGCGAACTGCACAGGCTTATCCGGGACGACATTTTACGCATAATTATGCATAACCATCATGTTTTATTCCAAAAATAAAAAAATGAAAAAAAGCCTGTGCAGTCAGCTTGTGCGGACTGCACAGGCTAATCCGGGACGACATTTTACGCACAATAATGTTAACCCTCATGTTTTATTAAAAAAAAATAGCCTGTGTAGTCAGCATGTGCGACTGATCAGGCTAATCGGGGACGACATTTTACGCATAATTATGCCTAACCATCATGTTTTATTCCAAAAATAAANTCAACACTTGTGATAAGAATAGTTATTTGTCAATTTGTTACATATTTTAATAAACATTTTCTTCGGCATTTGCCAATTGTTGTTGTTGTTTCCTATATTTCAATGATTATCAGCGAGGAATGCCGATTGAGAAAATTGCGCTAACTCAATCGGACTCTCTCGGTCTTTTAGGTAGGTCGTCATTGTGATTTTTTTCATGGTATGATAACTTACACGAACTGCTGAGGCAGCATCGTCAATAATAATAAAAGTAATAAAGGGTATACTACGGCAAAAATACCTGTCTTGGCAAGGACGTCGCATTCTTGACTATCACGTGATTACCCACTCTGATAAAGTTATGTTAATTAGTTTAACAATTTAGATCATTTATTTGATTACTGAACACATCAAGTTTTTCGTTTTGCACCTAGCGATCTTAAGTGTTATTCGACAATACGTACAATATTATGACATTGATGTTTGAATGTCCATTTTCAATAGGAATATTATTATATAATAACGTTTTCAGATTGAAATCCGGTCGTTATATAAGCATGCCATTCTCTGGTAAATTTGAGTTTATGTGAGTTGATTTTTACATAATGGGGTGTACATAGCTTCTTGACAAATCTCATTCTGACCTTGAACTTCGTCTCAAATTAAAGAGTTTTTTTTTTAATTTCGTGTCTGTATAACGAAACTCCGGGTTTCATTTCATGTATGTATTTATTCTTCAGGTCATGCAACAAGATGGTTCAGGCAGCAGAAAAGGCAAAGACGATGAATCAGTCTGATGTTAAGCGATTAACAACAACTCTAGTCTTGGAACAGCAGGAACTCGATCAAGAAATCGACATGGCAAACGAGTGCTTGCAGAAATTGCAAGAGGCTTGTGATAGAGCGCAAACAGATATACAACTATTCCGCAAGAAAATCAACGACTTGTTGGACCATTTGAAGAGGAATACTGTTCAGTCTCTGGACACGTTGCTTAAAACATTGAGAATAACTATAAAATCGGACATAGGGAAATGTTCAAAGCTAAAAGAGGATTTTAAAAGTATGCAGGAAGCAATTCAACATGCCTACACCGGTAGGCCAAACGTTCGGATATTTATTGCCCATTCAAAATCCATGGAAATGGTTTCAAACTCGCACAAGTTAGTAAGCAAACTTACTGCGAACCGAAGTGTTGAAATAGTTTTTCAAGGTAATCCTGATGTTGAACGATATTTATCTGGCCTCTCTGACCTGAGAAATGTTGAAGGTTCAAGTCGTAGATCCGAAGTATGTTTACCAGAGGAAATAGTTAAGTGTAAAGAGAATATGCTTATCAGTGTAAAACATGCATCTGATAAGAAACCATGTATTATAAAGGGCATATGTGAACTACCAAATGGAGAACTCCTTGTGGTGGATAACGAAAACGAGAAAGTTAAGCTGCTCGATATGCAGTTCAACGTTGTCGCTCACACAGTCCTACCACACAGTCCAAGCGATATTTGCAGTATCAGTCCTAATGAGTTCGCTGTTGCATCTTATAGTGGACACGCGATCCAGTTCCTCACCGTCAACAACAGACGGATAGTGGTAGGCAGGACACTTACACTTAAACATGACTGTCATGGACTCGCATATTATAAAGGGAGTGTGTTTGTTGCATCAGGTAATGCCTTGTATCAGTACAGACGGGATGGTAAGCTGATGAAGATGATCTACGAAAATACTTCAAACATATGGACAGGTAAGCTGTCATCACTGAAACATTTTAAAGCTACATAAGATAACATTAATGTCGTTTGATTCGGCTTACAATAATAAAAAGTATTGTTCATGAGCTTGAAATCCTACACCTCATTACTTACATGAAGTTCGATGAACCATATAGCCTTTTACCTATTTAACTCGACGCTTTTCTTTGAATTTCACTGGATCTAATCATCTTGACAAAACGTCAGACCATGACACGGTATGCAACTTTTCCAATACGTTAGCCACTGCCACATTTTACCGAATATTTCCAACATAACGTTTATTAACTTAATTTGATACAATTGATCTAATATAATACAACATAATGACACGTCCGTCAAAGAAATTTGAATTTGTAGGCACATACAACTGAACTGAACAAATGTTCCGTTTCAAATATTCTGAAAATATAGAGGACATGCATGTTTTTAGAAGTATCGTCTTATAGGCGGTCATTAAAGGCGACCAGTCTTGTATAATAAAATTGAACATTATTTACTGCCGTTATTAATCAAAGAATTAACTTATTTTTAAATGAAAACAATCTACTTAACAAAAAACCAATCCGGATTTCGAGCTGGCTATTCAACAACTGACCATTTATTTGCACTTAATGTATTAATCCAAAAACTAAGATCTTAAAAAACGCACACTATTTTGCTTATTTTGTAGATTATTCAGTTGCCTTTGACTCTGTCTGGAGAGCTGTCTCTGGCAAAAATTCTTCAAACTTGGTGTAAGAGGAAAGATGTTTGATGTAATACGAAATATGTATTCAAACATTAAATCGTGCGTCCCATTTTTTTTCACGGCACATGTGGCGTTCGACAAGCAGAAAATCTATCCTTTATCGTGTTCTCTATGTATATGAACGACCTTGAAGAATAAATCTTGAAATACCTGTTGGCGACAATACCTACGTTTTAAAACTGCTTGTATTGCTTTATGCAGACGACACAATATTATTCGATCAAAATGAGGCAGATTTTAATGATGGTCTTAATTGTTTTTTATTTTTTTTGCCAACAATGAAAATTGTACATTAATTACACTACAACTAAAGTTATGGTTTTCGGCATGAACAAACCAAGTAAATACAAATTTAACTTAAGCGACCAGCCACTTGAAACAGTACAAGAATACAAATACCTAGGAGTAATAATAACTTCATCGGACAGTTTTCTTCATTGTTAAAATCACCTGGTGGACCAGGCCAATAATGCCATGTTTAATTTGTTTACACGTAAAAACACAATTTAGATTTACCTATAGATTTACAAATTATGTTATTTGACCATACAATACTGCAAATTTTAACGTATGGCTGTGAGATATGGGGCTATAAAAATTAAAATGTTATAGTTTATTTGTTTTTGTGTGGCAATATATTCGACACATGTTCATGTACCAAGTTAGTGTTTGTGTGTTGTATGAATAGATATCGTTGCGGGAAATTTAAATGAAATATATTGTTAATATACCTTTACTTACGACCACCTTCACTATATTTGATCGATGCTTTATTTCAACATTTACTTATTTCATGTAAACTGTAGGAACGTTAAAAATTGCATCAATGCTAAATGTCGCATTTGACGTTAAATGTCGCAACCAAAGTGATTGTCGCAAAACTTTCTGGCGCTTTATGTCGCCTCTGTAACGCTAAATGTGGCAATAAATTGCAATGCCGCAATATTTCGCAACACCAACGGTAAATGTAGCACACCATTAAAACAGCATTTTTGTTGTACAGAGAAACTGTGCTAATTCGAGATGGAAGTAATTAGAAATGCCCTAGCAATAATTGACATTTGGGAAAATTGTCCTTTAGTTATATAGTCAGTCCACCAGCGATTTATCAAAGTCCGAAAACTTAAGCGCTTCAGCAAATAAATCCTTAACGATACTTTCTGGGTAACATTTTTGAACACAGACAGAACCACAACCAATTAAATTAGTATGCACTTAATGCTTGTAAAGAAGGAATGGTGCCATTGTTTTTAGTCCGCATTATTTTAGGTATTACTTTTATATATAAATATGGGACGACATCGACTAATGATCATATAACTGTCAAAATTGCTATCAGCCAACATTCATTCTTTAACGATCACATGAAACTGAAGGTTCTTCAGCTGCGGTAGTTAAAACGGTATTTTAATTTAGGGAAAAGTGTTATCGTTTTTTCACTTTTATAGAAAATAACACAGTGAAATGTTATACAACGTACCTAGAAAGTTCAAGTTAATATAAACGTCCTTGATTAAATTGCTATAAATATTGTACGCAATTTGGTTGACATTAAGCCACAAAATTGATAGTGAAGGTTTCGAAAAACCGCGCACACTTGTATTGTGCTTGTTAAATTACAGCTTTACCACTTGTATAGGGTGTACTGTTTTCGTAACCAATCCTAAATAGCTATTCTGTTTTTGAAAGCTGTTGTTCACCAATATGCTTAATACACTGGCATATTTATTTCATAACATCGTATCAATCAAACTGAAGAAAAGCATCGGTACAATAAATCCGTAATGCAGATGTGCCTATATTATCCAATAACAGAAATTTGAAAAACAAAATGTACATCTATAAAACGCTTTTCATTAGTTTGTTTGACAGTCATTCTCAGCGGTAAAAAGAAACATATTTACAAAAAGATGCTATGCATCTGTGAATGTAATATTGCTTGTTACATAACCGTATCGGCGGTATTCCCCCTAAATAAAGGGACATCTTTCTTTTCATGTAGGTATTTATCTCCTAAAATTCTTACATTGAGGAAATCATTAAGAAACAGTGCTTTTTGATATACGCTTCCAGTAGGATTAATATCCTGTACCCAAATCGCCAACTTCAATTTTAATTTTACTGCGATACTTCACCATTAATAATAGTGTGCATACGTTAAGCGGTAGTTCATATACACTTCATTCATAATGGTTTTACTACTACTTCTTTTTTTGTCACATCCGCTAAAAGTGTACCCGGTAACAACTTTTTATAATTCCAAAAAAAACACACAGTATTAAGCGATTATCTGAACGACATATGTTCATGCAACTATTGAATAAATAATAGAATTTAAACTTATTTTGGAACATTGCGTACCTTATTAAACGTCAATATGTGCGTTTAGGCGTTTATTTAAGGAAGGCAATTTTGATAGCACGTAGGGTTTGCGGATGTCAACCTCAACCTTCAGCTGGGTATATATTTCAACAATTGAAGCTGAATATTGTATAATTATATTTAAGAACGATATAGTTTGATTTGTTGCAAAAATGTAAACTTTTTATGATAATGATGATCATATGAGAATTAAGCTATCGACAGCTCAACCACGTTTTTCTATGTTCATCCTTGACGTACCTTCTTCTGCTTTGTAATAACTTTATGAACCGTGCTTAGCTGTACACGTGGTTTCGTGCCAAAAATCGAGCCAGCCTTTCCGCAGTATAAACCTGACAGAAATGAATAAGTGTTATGCTCTGAATCAACAAATTGCTATATACAACGATATATTCCAATATTTTTCGCAGATACATATAAATGTTACTTCGAATTATCACTTATAAAGAGGACGTTTACAATATCTGCATTTCCTTCTCATTTATGTGACTTCGTTTTGAAATTATTACAAATACATTATTTTTATTCGAATGTTTAATTGTTAATATAACTTTGCTCTTCACGGCTCCTATGTCTAATGACAATTTCTGAGTGCATTTCGTTTAAAGTGTTCTTGCGTGTTCAACGCGGAATGAAAATAAACCAGGGATTTAAGTCTAAAATGCATTATTTTGGCTAAAAAAGGGGAGTGAAAATTTAGAGTGTCCGAAAACTTACAGTAATTATAATGACGGGATTGAATACCGGATTAGTTGAATTGAAAAATAAAACTAAGTGATCTACACAGAATTTTAAATATAACGACAAGGTATCGTGTATATAACGTACTCATACATCCAACAAATACATTAACCAGATTAATGTGTTACGTTCTACTTCAATTGTAAACTGTTTCGTATTATTCATTACTTTCAGTGTACAAGTGTGCAGTGAGTACCGATGGATCACAGCTGTATGTGACCGACTTCGATCACGACAAGCTCCTGACGCTGTCTATGGATGGGACTGTCCTGTCATCATTGAAAGATTCTGCACGTATTGGTCCTACAGGTATACACGTGTCAGAGACAGGGCAGCTGCTGATCTGTTGGAGTAGATCAAACAACGTAGTCAGGGTGGATGGGAACGAAGAAGTGGTGACGCTGGCTTCCAAGAAGGATGGTCTTAATGGTCCATTGGCTGTGTATCACAGTGCACGTACTGGCAGGGTGATTGTTGGACACAACAGTGACAAAATCCTGGTCATACACACAACATGCGATACACCCTCTAAGCCGTTAAAATCTATTTTGAAAAAGAAATGAAAACACCACGGTCAGTGTTGTGGTCAACGCATTTACACCGAGTGATACTTCATACTAAAGTGCAATGAAAAACTGCGAAGAAGTATTTCTGCGACATATTTATGTATTACCAAACTTAATTGTTTATAGTTGGTGTCTGAAGGCACACCATGGCGTGGAACATTTTTATTATCCAAACTATGTCACGTATTAGGTATCGTGGACGTTAAAACGAGACAGACACAATTCAGTGTAACGGATATTTGTTTGCAGTAATAACATCGATTAATTCTGCTGCTTTATAGCAATTACTTGTAGATATTAGTATATTGTATTGAAGTCAATGACTTCTTAGCCGACAGATTGATTTATTTGTAACGTTCCATGCATGCCCATGGTAATGAATATGCGAAA